>JAKZAP010000132.1:0-106356 GCA_023053575.1 Branchinecta lynchi | reverse complement strand
TGGGAAAACCAACACAGTGGGAAAACAAACCTTGTGGGAAAACCAACCTTGCGGGAAAACCAACCTTGGGGGAAAACAAAACTAGTGGGAAAACAAACCTTGTGGGAAAACCAACCTCGTGGGAAAAACAACCTAGGGGGAAAACAAACCTTGTGAGAAAACAAACCTTGTGGGAAAACCAACCTTATGGGGAAAGCAACCCTGCGGGAAAACCAACCTTGTGGGAAAACCAACCTTGTGGGAAAGCGAACCTTTTGGGAAAACCAACACAGTGGGAAAACAAACCTTGTGGGAAAACCAACCTTGCGGGAAAACCAACCTTGGGGGAAAACAAAGCTTGTGGGAAAACAAACCTTGTGGGAAAACCAACCTCGTGGGAAAAACAACCTAGTGGGAAAACAAACCTTGTGAGAAAACTAACCTTGTGGGAAAACAAACCTTGCGGGAAAACCAACCTTGTGGGAAAACCAACCTTGTGGGGAAAGCAACCCTGCGGGAAAACCAACCTTGTGGGAAAGCGAACCTTTTGGGAAAACCAACACAGTGGGAAAACAAACCTTGTGGGAAAACCAACCTTGCGGGAAAACCAACCTTGGGGGAAAACAAAGCTTGTGGGAAAACAAACCTTGTGGGAAAACCAACCTCATGGGAAAACAAACCTTGTGGGGAAACAAACCTTGCGGGAAAACTAACCTTGTGGGAAAACAAACCTTGCGGGAAAACCAACCTTGTGGGAAAACCAACCTTGTGGGGAAACAAACCTTTCGGGAAAACCAACCTTGTGGGAAAACAAACCTTTTGGGAAAACAAACCTTGTGGGAAAACAAACCTTGTGGGAAAACGAACCTTGTGGGAAAACAAACCTTATGGGAAAACAAACCTTGTGGGGCAACAAAGCTTGTGGGAAAACCGACCTTGCGGGAAAGCGAACCTTTTGGGAAAACCAACACAGTGGGAAAACAAACCTTGTGGGAAAATCAACCTTGCGGGAAAACCAACCTTGGGGGAAAACAAAGCTTGTGGGAAAACAAACCTTGTGGGAAAACCAACCTCGTGGGAAAAACAACCTAGTGGGAAAACAAACCTTGTGAGAAAACAAACCTTGTGGGAAAACCAACCTTATGGGGAAAGCAACCCTGCGGGAAAACCAACCTTTTGGGAAAACCAACCTTGTGGGAAAGCGAACCTTTTGGGAAAACCAACACAGTGGGAAAACAAACCTAGTGGGAAAACAAACCTTGTGAGAAAACAATCCTTGTGGGAAAACAAACCTTGTGGGGAAACAAACCTTGCGGGAAAACTAACCTTGTGGGAAAACAAACCTTGCGGGAAAACCAACCTTGTGGGAAAACCAACCTTGTGGGGAAACAAACCTTTCGGGAAAACCAACCTTGTGGGAAAACAAACCTTATGGGAAAACAAACCTTGTTGGAAAACAAACCTTGTGGGAAAACCAACCTTGTGAGAAAACAAACCTTGTGAGAAAACAAACCTTGTGGGAAAACCAACCTTATGGGGAAAGCAACCCTGTGGGAAAACCAACCTTGTGGGAAAACCAACCTTATGGGAAAGCGAACCTTTTGGGAAAACCAACACAGTGGGAAAACAAACCTAGTGGGAAAACAAACCTTGTGAGAAAACAATCCTTGTGGGAAAACAAACCTTGTGGGGAAACAAACCTTGCGGGAAAACTAACCTTGTGGGAAAACAAACCTTGCGGGAAAACCAACCTTGTGGGAAAACCAACCTTGTGGGGAAACAAACCTTTCGGGAAAACCAACCTTGTGGGAAAACAAACCTTATGGGAAAACAAACCTGGTGGGAAAACAAACCTTGTGGGAAAACGAACCTTGTGGGAAAACATATCTTGTGGGAAAACAAACCTTATGGGAAAACAAACCTAGTGGGAAAACAAACCTTGTGGGGAAACCAACCTTGCGGGAAAGCGAACCTTTTGGGAAAACCAACACAGTGGGAAAACAAACCTTGTGGGAAAACCAACCTTGCGGAAAAACCAACCTTGGGGGAAAACAAAGCTTGTGGGAAAACAAACCTTGTGGGAAAACCAACCTCGTGGGAAAAACAACCTAGTGGGAAAACAAACCTTGTGAGAAAACAAACCTTGTGGGAAAACCAGCCTTATGGGGAAAGCAACCCTGCGGGAAAACCAACCTTGTGGGAAAACCAACCTTGTGGGAAAGCGAACCTTTTGGGAAAACCAACACAGTGGGAAAACAATCCTAGTGGGAAAACAAACCTTGTCAGAAAACAATCCTTGTGGGGAAACAAACCTTGCGGGAAAACTAACCTCGTGGGAAAACAAACCTTGCGGGAAAACCAACCTTGTGGGAAAACAAACCTTATGGGAAAACAAACCTTGTGGGAAAACAAACCTTGTGGGAAAACAAACCTTGTGAGAAAACAAACCTTGCGGGAAAACCAACCTTGTGGGAAAACCAACCTTGTGGGAAAGCGAACCTTTTGGGAAAACCAACACAGTGGGAAAATAAACCTTGTGGGAAAACCAACCTTGTGGGAAAGCGAACCTTTTGGGAAAACCAACACAGTGGGAAAACAAACCTTGTGAGAAAACAATCCTTGTGGGAAAACAAACCTTGTGGGGAAACAAACCTTGCGGGAAAACCAACCTTGTGGGAAAACCAACCTTGTGGGGAAACAAACCTTTCGGGAAAACCAACCTTGTGGGAAAACAAACCTTATGGGAAAACAAACCTTGTGGGAAAACAAACCTTGTGGGAAAACAAACCTTGTGAGAAAACAAACCTTGTGAGAAAACAAACCTCGTGGGAAAAAAACCCTAGTGGGAAAACAAACCTTGTGAGAAAACTATCCTTGTGGGAAAACAAACCTTGCGGGGAAACCAACCTTGTGGGAAAACCAACCTTGTGGGGAAAGCATCCCTGCGGGAAAACCATCCATGTGGGAAAACCAACCTTGTGGGAAAGCGAACCTTTTGGGAAAACCAACACAGTGGGAAAACAAACCTTGTGAGAAAACAAACCTTGTGGGAAAACCAGCCTTATGGGGAAAGCAACCCTGCGGGAAAACCAACCTTGTGGGAAAACCAACCTTGTGGGAAAGCGAACCTTTTGGGAAAACCAACACAGTGGGAAAACAAACCTAGTGGGAAAACAAACCTTGTGAGAAAACAATCCTTGTGGGAAAACAAACCTTGTGGGGAAACAAACCTTGCGGGAAAACCAACCTTGTGGGAAAACCAACCTTGTGGGGAAACAAACCTTTCGGGAAAACCAACCTTGTGGGAAAACAAACCTTATGGGAAAACAAACCTTGTGGGAAAACAAACCTTGTGGGAAAACAAACCTTGTGAGAAAACAAACCTTGTGAGAAAACAAACCTTGTGGGGAAATAAACCTTGCGGGCAAACTATCCTTGTGGGAAAACAAACCTTGCGGGAAAACCAACCTTGTGGGAAAACCAACCTTGCGGGAAAACTAACCTTGTGGGAAAACAAACCTTGTGGGAAAACAAACCTTGTGAGAAAACAAACCTTGTGGGGAAACAAACCTAGTGGGAAAACAAACCTTGTGAGAAAACAAACCTTTCGGGAAAACCAACCTCGTGGGAAAAACAACCTAGTGGGAAAACAAACCTTGTGAGAAAACAAACCTTGTGGGAAAACCAACCTTATGGGGAAAGCAACCCTGCGGGAAAACCAACCTTGTGGGAAAACTAACCTTGTGAGAAAGCGAACCTTTTTGGAAAACCAGCACAGGGGGAAAACAAACCTAGTGGGAAAACAAACCTTGTGAGAAAACAATCCTTGTGGGAAAACAAACCTTGTGGGGAAACAAACCTTGCGGGAAAACTAACCTTGTGAGAAAACTAACCTTGCGGGAAAACCAACCTTGTGGGAAAACAAACCTTGTGGGGAAACAAACATTTCGGGAAAACCAACCTTGTGGGAAAACAAACCTTGTGGAAAAACAAACCTTGTGGGAAAACAAACCTTGTGGGAAAACAAACCTTGTGAGAAAACAAACCTTGTGGGGAAACAAACCTAGTGGGAAAACAAACCTTGTGAGAAAACAAACCTTTCGGGAAAACCAACCTTGTGGGAAAACAAACCTTGTGGGAAAACAAACCTTGTGGGAAAACGAACCTTGTGGGAAAATAAACCTTATGGGAAAACAAACCTTGTGGGGAAACAAACCTTGTTTGAAAACCAACCTTGCGGGAAAGCGAACCTTTTGGGAAAACCAACACAGTGGGAAAACAAACCTTGTGGGAAAACCAACCTTGCGGGAAAACCAACCTTGGGGGAAAACAAAACTAGTGGGAAAACAAACCTTGTGGGAAAACCAACCTCGTGGGAAAAACAACCTAGGGGGAAAACAAACCTTGTGAGAAAACAAACCTTGTGGGAAAACCAACCTTATGGGGAAAGCAACCCTGCGGGAAAACCAACCTTGTGGGAAAACCAACCTTGTGGGAAAGCGAACCTTTTGGGAAAACCAACACAGTGGGAAAACAAACCTTGTGGGAAAACCAACCTTGCGGGAAAACCAACCTTGGGGGAAAACAAAGCTTGTGGGAAAACAAACCTTGTGGGAAAACCAACCTCGTGGGAAAAACAACCTAGTGGGAAAACAAACCTTGTTAGAAAACTAACCTTGTGGGAAAACAAACCTTGCGGGAAAACCAACCTTGTGGGAAAACCAACCTTGTGGGGAAAGCAACCCTGCGGGAAAACCAACCTTGTGGGAAAACCAACCTTGTGGGAAAGCGAACCTTTTGGGAAAACCAACACAGTGGGAAAACAAACCTTGTGGGAAAACCAACCTTGCGGGAAAACCAACCTTGGGGGAAAACAAAGCTTGTGGGAAAACAAACCTTGTGGGAAAACCAACCTCGTGGGAAAACAAACCTTGTGGGGAAACAAACCTTGCGGGAAAACTAACCTTGTGGGAAAACAAACCTTGCGGGAAAACCAACCTTGTGGGAAAACCAACCTTGTGGGGAAACAAACCTTTCGGGAAAACCAACCTTGTGGGAAAACAAACCTTTTGGGAAAACAAACCTTGTGGGGAAACAAACCTTGTGGGAAAACGAACCTTGTGGGAAAACAAACCTTATGGGAAAACAAACCTTGTGGGGCAACAAAGCTTGTGGGAAAACCAACCTTGCGGGAAAGCGAACCTTTTGGGAAAACCAACACAGTGGGAAAACAAACCTTGTGGGAAAATCGACCTTGTGGGAAAACCAGCCTTATGGGGAAAGCAACCCTGCGGGAAAACCAACCTTGTGGGAAAACCAACCTTGTGGGAAAAACAACCTAGTGGGAAAACAAACCTTGTGAGAAAACAAACCTTGTGGGAAAACCAACCTTGGGGGAAAACAAAGCTTGTGGGAAAACCAACCTTGCGGGAAAACCAACCTTGGGGGAAAACAAAGCTTGTGGGAAAACCAACCTCGTGGGAAAAACAACCTAGTGGGAAAACAAACCTTGTGAGAAAACAAACCTTGTGGGAAAACCAACCTTATGGGGAAAGCAACCCTGCGGGAAAACCAACCTTGTGGGAAAGCGAACCTTTTGGGAAAACCAACACAGTGGGAAAACAAACCTAGTGGGAAAACAAACCTTGTGAGAAAACAATCCTTGTGGGAAAACAAACTTTGTGGGGAAACAAACCTTGTGAGAAAACAATCCTTGTGGGAAAACAAACCTTGTGGGGAAACAAACCTTGCGGGAAAACTAACCTTGTGGGAAAACAAACCTTGCGGGAAAACCAACCTTGTGGGAAAACCAACCTTGTGGGGAAACAAACCTTTCGGGAAAACCAACCTTGTGGGAAAACAAACCTTATGGGAAAACAAACCTTGTGGGAAAACAAACCTTGTGGGAAAACGAACCTTGTGGGAAAACAAACCTTATGGGAAAACAAACCTTGTGGGGAAACAAACCTTGTGGGAAAACCAACCTTGCGAGAAAGCGAACCTTTTGGGAAAACCAACACAGTGGGAAAATAAACCTTGTGGGAAAACCAACCTTGTGGGAAAGCGAACCTTTTGGGAAAACCAACACAGTGGGAAAACAAACCTTGTGGGAAAACCAACCTTGCGGGAAAACCAACCTTGGGGGAAAACAAAGCTTGTGGGAAAACAAACCTTGTGGGAAAACCAACCTCGTGGGAAAACAAATCTTGTGGGGAAACAAACCTTGCGGGAAAACTAACCTTGTGGGAAAACAAACCTTGCGGGAAAACCAACCTTGTGGGAAAACCAACCTTGTGGGGAAACAAACCTTTCGGGAAAACCAACCTTGTGGGAAAACCTTATGGGAAAACAAACCTTGTGGGAAAACAAACCTTGTGGGAAAACGAACCTTGTGGGAAAACAAACCTTATGGGAAAACAAACCTTGTGGGGCAACAAAGCTTGTGGGAAAACCAACCTTGCGGGAAAGCGAACCTTTTGGGAAAACCAACACAGTGGGAAAACAAACCTTGTGGGAAAATCAACCTTGCGGGAAAACCAACCTTGGGGGAAAACAAAGCTTGTGGGAAAACAAACCTTGTGGGAAAAACAACCTCGTGGGAAAAACAACCTAGTGGGAAAACAAACCTTGTGAGAAAACAAACCTTGTGGGAAAACCAACCTTATGGGGAAAGCAACCCTGCGGGAAAATCAACCTTGTGGGAAAACCAACCTTGTGGAAAAGCGAACCTTTTGGGAAAACCAACACAGTGGGAAAACAAACCTAGTGGGAAAACAAACCTTGTGAGAAAACAATCCTTGTGGGAAAACAAACCTTGTGGGGAAACAAACCTTGCGGGAAAACTAACCTTGTGGGAAAACAAACCTTGCGGGAAAACCAACCTTGTGGGAAAACCAACCTTGTGGGAAAACAAACCTTTCGGGAAAACCAACCTTGTGGGAAAACAAACCTTATGGGAAAACAAACCTTGTTGGAAAACAAACCTTGTGGGAAAACCAACCTTGTGAGAAAACAAACCTTGTGAGAAAACAAACCTTGTGGGAAAACCAACCTTATGGGGAAAGCAACCCTGCGGGAAAACCAACCTTGTGGGAAAACCAACCTTATGGGAAAGCGAACCTTTTGGGAAAACCAACACAGTGGGAAAACAAACCTAGTGGGAAAACAAACCTTGTGAGAAAACAATCCTTGTGGGAAAACAAACCTTGTGGGGAAACAAACCTTGCGGGAAAACTAACCTTGTGGGAAAACAAACCTTGCTTGTAAACCAACCTTGTGGGAAAACCAACCTTGTGGGGAAACAAACCTTTCGGGAAAACCAACCTTGTGGGAAAACAAACCTTATGGGAAAACAAACCTTGTGGGAAAACAAACCTTGTGGGAAAACGAACCTTGTGGGAAAACAAACCTAATGGGAAAACAAACCTTGTGGGAAAACAAACCTTGTGGGGAAACCAACCTTGCGGGAAAGCGAACCTTTTGGGAAAACCAACACAGTGGGAAAACAAACCTTGTGGGAAAACCAACCTTGCGGGAAAACCAACCTTGGGGGAAAACAAAGCTTGTGGGAAAACAAACCTTGTGGGAAAACCAACCTCGTGGGAAAAACAACCTAGTGGGAAAACAAACCTTGTGAGAAAACAAACCTTGTGGGAAAACCAGCCTTATGGGGAAAGCAACCCTGCGGGAAAACCAACCTTGTGGGAAAACCAACCTTGTGGGAAAGCGAACCTTTTGGGAAAACCAACACAGTGGGAAAACAAACCTAGTGGGAAAACAAACCTTGTGAGAAAACAATCCTTGTGGGAAAACAAACCTTGTGGGGAAACAAACCTTGCGGGAAAACTAACCTTGTGGGAAAACCAACCTTGTGGGGAAACAAACCTTTCGGGAAAACCAACCTTGTGGGAAAACCAACCTTGGGGGAAAACAAAGCTTGTGGGAAAACAAACCTTGTGGGAAAACCAACCTCGTGGGAAAAACAACCTAGTGGGAAAACAAACCTTGTGAGAAAACAAACCTTGTGGGAAAACCAGCCTTATGGAGAAAGCAACCCTGCGGGAAAACCAACCTTGTGGGAAAACCAACCTTGTGGGAAAGCGAACCTTTTGGGAAAACCAACACAGGGGGAAAACAAATCTTGTGGGAAAACCAACCTTGCGGGAAAACCAACCTTGGGGGAAAACAAAGCTTGTGGGAAAACAAACCTTGTGGGAAATCCAACCTCGTGGGAAAAACAACCTAGTGGGAAAACAAACCTTGTTAGAAAACTAACCTTGTGGGAAAACAAACCTTGCGGGAAAACCAACCTTGTGGGAAAACCAACCTTGTGGGGAAAGCAACCCTGCGGGAAAACCAACCTTGTGGGAAAACCAACCTTGTGGGAAAGCGAACCTTTTGGGAAAACCAACACAGTGGGAAAACAAACCTTGTGGGAAAACCAACCTTGCGGGAAAACCAACCTTGGGGGAAAACAAAGCTTGTGGGAAAACAAACCTTGTGGGAAAACCAACCTCGTGGGAAAACAAACCTTGTGGGGAAACAAACCTTGCGGGAAAACTAACCTTGTGGGAAAACAAACCTTGCGGGAAAACCAACCTTGTGGGAAAACCAACCTAGTGGGGAAACAAACCTTTCGGGAAAACCAACCTTGTGGGAAAACAAACCTTTTGGGAAAACAAACCTTGTGGGGAAACAAACCTTGTGGGAAAACGAACCTTGTGGGAAAACAAACCTTATGGGAAAACAAACCTTGTGGGGCAACAAAGCTTGTGGGAAAACCAACCTTGCGGGAAAGCGAACCTTTTGGGAAAACCAACACAGTGGGAAAACAAACCTTGTGGGAAAATCGACCTTGTGGGAAAACCAGCCTTATGGGGAAAGCAACCCTGCGGGAAAACCAACCTTGTGGGAAAACCAACCTTGTGGGAAAAACAACCTAGTGGGAAAACAAACCTTGTGAGAAAACAAACCTTGTGGGAAAACCAACCTTGGGGGAAAACAAAGCTTGTGGGAAAACCAACCTTGCGGGAAAACCAACCTTGGGGGAAAACAAAGCTTGTGGGAAAACCAACCTCGTGGGAAAAACAACCTAGTGGGAAAACAAACCTTGTGAGAAAACAAACCTTGTGGGAAAACCAACCTTATGGGGAAAGCAACCCTGCGGGAAAACCAACCTTGTGGGAAAGCGAACCTTTTGGGAAAACCAACACAGTGGGAAAACAAACCTAGTGGGAAAACAAACCTTGTGAGAAATCAATCCTTGTGGGAAAACAAACTTTGTGGGGAAACAAACCTTGTGAGAAAACAATCCTTGTGGGAAAACAAACCTTGTGGGGAAACAAACCTTGCGGGAAAACTAACCTTGTGGGAAAACAAACCTTGCGGGAAAACCAACCTTGTGGGAAAACCAACCTTGTGGGGAAACAAACCTTTCGGGAAAACCAACCTTGTGGGAAAACAAACCTTATGGGAAAACAAACCTTGTGGAAAAACAAACCTTGTGGGAAAACGAACCTTGTGGGAAAACAAACCTTATGGGAAAACAAACCTTGTGGGGAAACAAACCTTGTGGGAAAACCAACCTTGCGAGAAAGCGAACCTTTTGGGAAAACCAACACAGTGGGAAAATAAACCTTGTGGGAAAACCAACCTTGTGGGAAAGCGAACCTTTTGGGAAAACCAACACAGTGGGAAAACAAACCTTGTGGGAAAACCAACCTTGCGGGAAAACCAACCTTTGGGGAAAACAAAGCTTGTGGGAAAACAAACCTTGTGGGAAAACCAACCTCGTGGGAAAACAAATCTTGTGGGGAAACAAACCTTGCGGGAAAACTAACCTTGTGGGAAAACAAACCTTGCGGGAAAACCAACCTTGTGGGAAAACCAACCTTGTGGGGAAACAAACCTTTCGGGAAAACCAACCTTGTGGGAAAACCTTATGGGAAAACAAACCTTGTGGGAAAACAAACCTTGTGGGAAAACGAACCTTGTGGGAAAACAAACCTTATGGGAAAACAAACCTTGTGGGGCAACAAAGCTTGTTTGAAAACCAACCTTGCGGGAAAGCGAACCTTTTGGGAAAACCAACACAGTGGGAAAACAAACCTTGTGGGAAAATCAACCTTGCGGGAAAACCAACCTTGGGGGAAAACAAAGCTTGTGGGAAAACAAACCTTGTGGGAAAACCAACCTCGTGGGAAAAACAACCTAGTGGGAAAACAAACCTTGTGAGAAAACAAACCTTGTGGGAAAACCAACCTTATGGGGAAAGCAACCCTGCGGGAAAATCAACCTTGTGGGAAAACCAACCTTGTGGAAAAGCGAACCTTTTGGGAAAACCAACACAGTGGGAAAACAAACCTAGATGGAAAACAAACCTTGTGAGAAAACAATCCTTGTGGGAAAACAAACCTTGTGGGGAAACAAACCTTGCGGGAAAACTAACCTTGTGGGAAAACAAACCTTGCGGGAAAACCAACCTTGTGGGAAAACCAACCTTGTGGGAAAACAAACCTTTCGGGAAAACCAACCTTGTGGGAAAACAAACCTTATGGGAAAACAAACCTTGTTGGAAAACAAACCTTGTGGGAAAACCAACCTTGTGAGAAAACAAACCTTGTGAGAAAACAAACCTTGTGGGAAAACCAACCT
Source organism: Branchinecta lynchi (assembly GCA_023053575.1). Classification (NCBI taxonomy): domain Eukaryota; kingdom Metazoa; phylum Arthropoda; class Branchiopoda; order Anostraca; family Branchinectidae; genus Branchinecta; species Branchinecta lynchi. The sequence goes on along the minus strand of JAKZAP010000132.1, from coordinate 95,724 downwards.
TATGGGGAAAGCAACCCTGCGGGAAAACCAACCTTGTGGGAAAACCAACCTTATGGGAAAGCGAACCTTTTGGGAAAACCAACACAGTGGGAAAACAAACCTAGTGGGAAAACAAACCTTGTGAGAAAACAATCCTTGTGGGAAAACAAACCTTGTGGGGAAACAAACCTTGCGGGAAAACTAACCTTGTGGGAAAACAAACCTTGCTTGAAAACCAACCTTGTGGGAAAACCAACCTTGTGGGGAAACAAACCTTTCGGGAAAACCAACCTTGTGGGAAAACAAACCTTATGGGAAAACAAACCTTGTGGGAAAACAAACCTTGTGGGAAAACGAACCTTGTGGGAAAACAAACCTAATGGGAAAACAAACCTTGTGGGAAAACAAACCTTGTGGGGAAACCAACCTTGCGGGAAAGCGAACCTTTTGGGAAAACCAACACAGTGGGAAAACAAAGCTTGTGGGAAAACCAACCTTGCGGGAAAGCGAACCTTTTGGGAAAACCAACACAGTGGGAAAACAAACCTTGTGGGAAAATCAACCTTGCGGGAAAACCAACCTTGGGGGAAAACAAAGCTTGTGGGAAAACAAACCTTGTGGGAAAACCAACCTCGTGGGAAAAACAACCTAGTGGGAAAACAAACATTGTGAGAAAACAAACCTTGTGGGAAAACCAGCCTTATGGGGAAAGCAACCCTGCGGGAAAACCAACCTTGTGGGAAAACCAACCTTGTGGGAAAGCGAACCTTTTGAGAAAACCAACACAGTGGGAAAACAAACCTAGTGGGAAAACAAACCTTGTGGGAAAACAAACCTTGTGGGGAAACAAACCTTGCGGGAAAACGAAACTTGTGGGAAAACAAACCTTATGGGAAAACAAACCTTGTGGGAAAACAAACCTTGTGGGAAAACAAACCTTGTGGGGAAACAAACCTTTCGGGAAAACGAAACTTGTGGGAAAACAAACCTTATGGGAAAACAAACCTTGTGGGAAAACAAACCTTGTGGGAAAACAAACCTTGTGAGAAAAAAAACCTTGTCGGGAAAGAAACCTTGTGAGAAAACAAACCTTGTGGGGAAACAAACCTTGCGGGCAAACTATCCTTGTGGGAAAACAAACCTTGCGGGAAAACCAACCTTGTGGGAAAACCAACCTTGCGGGAAAACTAACCTTGTGGGAAAACAAACCTTGCGGGAAAACCAACCTTGTGGGAAAACCAACCTTGTGGGGAAACAAACCTTTCGGGAAAACCAACCTTGTGAGAAAACAAACCTTGTGGGAAAACCAACCTTATGGGGAAAGCAACCCTGCGGGAAAACCAATCTTGTGGGAAAACCAACCTTGTGGGAAAGCGAACCTTTTGGGAAAACCAACACAGTGGGAAAACAAACCTTTTGGGAAAACCATCCTTGCGGGAAAACCAACCTTGGGGGAAAACAAAGCTTGTGGGAAAACAAACCTTGTGGGAAAACCAACCTCGTGGGAAAAACAACCTAGTGGGAAAACAAACCTTGTGAGAAAACAAACCTTGTGGGAAAACCAACCTTATGGGGAAAGCAACCCTGCGGGAAAACCAACCTTGTGGGAAAGCGAACCTTTTGGGAAAACCAACACAGTGGGAAAACAAACCTAGTGGGAAAACAAACCTTGTGAGAAAACAATCCTTGTGGGAAAACAAACCTTGTGGGGAAACAAACCTTGCGGGAAAACTAACCTTGTGGGAAAACAAACCTTGCGGGAAAACCAACCTTGTGGGAAAACCAACCTTGTGGGGAAACAAACCTTTCGGGAAAACCAACCTTGTGGGAAAACAAACCTTATGGGAAAACAAACCTTGTGGGAAAACAAACCTTGTGGGAAAACGAACCTTGTGGGAAAACAAACCTTATGGGAAAACCAACCTTGTGGGGAAACAAACCTTGTGGGAAAACCAACTTTGCGAGAAAGCGAACCTTTTGGGAAAACCAACACAGTGGGAAAATAAACCTTGTGGGAAAACCAACCTTGCGGGAAAACCAACATTGGGCGAAAACAAAGCTTGTGGGAAAACAAACCTTGTGGGAAAACCAACGTCGTGGGAAAAACAACCTAGTGGGAAAACTAACCTTGTGAGAAAACAAACCTTGTGGGAAAACCAACCTTATGGGGAAAGTAACCCTGCGGGAAAACCAACCTTGTGGGAAAACCAACCTTGTGGGAAAGCGAACCTTTTGGGAAAACCAACACAGTGGGAAAATAAACCTAGTGGGAAAACAAACCTTGTGAGAAAACAGTCCTTGTGGGAAAACAAACCTTGTGGGGAAACAAACCTTGCGGGAAAACTAACCTTGTGGGAAAACAAACCTTGCGGGAAAACCAACCTTGTGGGAAAACCAACCTTGTGGGGAAACAAACCTTTCGGGAAAACCAACCTTGTAGGAAAACAAACCTTATGGGAAAACAAACCTTGTGGGAAAACAAACCTTGTGGGAAAACGAACCTTGTGGGAAAACAAACCTTATGGGAAAACAAAGCTTGTGGGAAAACAAACCTTGTGGGAAAACCAACATTGCGGGAAAGCGAACCTTTTGGGAAAACCAACACAGTGGGAAAACAAACCTTGTGGGAAAACCAACCTTGCGGGAAAACCAACCTTGGGGGAAAACAAAGCTTGTGGGAAAACAAACCTTGTGGGAAAACCAACCTCGTGGGAAAAACAACCTAGTGGGAAAACAAACCTTGTGAGAAAACAAACCTTGTGGGAAAACCAACCTTATGGGGAAAGCAACCTTGTGGGAAAACAAACCTTATGGGAAAACAAATCTTGTGGGAAAACAAACCTTGTGGGAAAACAAACCTTGTGAGAAAACAAACCTTGTGGGGAAACAAACCTTGTGAGAAAACAAACCTTGTGGGGAAACAAACCTTGCGGGAAAACTAACCTTGTGGGAAAACAAACCTTGCGGGAAAACCAACCTTGTGGGAAAACCAACCTTGCGGGAAAACTAACCTTGTGGGAAAACAAACCTTGCGGGAAAACCAACCTTGTGGGAAAACCAACATTGTGGGGAAACAAACCTTTCGGGAAAACCAACCTTGTGAGAAAACAAACCTTGTGGGAAAACCAACCTTATGGGGAAAGCAACCCTGCGGGAAAACCAATCTTGTGGGAAAACCAACCTCGTGGGAAAAACAACCTAGTGGGAAAAGAAACCTTGTGAGAAAACAAACCTTGTGGGAAAACCAACCTTATGGGGAAAGCAACCCTGCGGGAAAACCAACCTTGTGGGAAAACCAACCTTGTGGGAAAGCGAACCTTTTGGGAAAACCAGCACAGTGGGAAAACAAACCTAGTGGGAAAACAAACCTTGTGAGAAAACAATCCTTGTGGGAAAACAAACCTTGTGGGGAAAAAAACCCTGCGGGAAAACAAACCTTGTGGGAAAACCAACCTCGTGGGAAAAACAACCTAGTGGGAAAACAAACCTTGTGAGAAAACAAACCTTGTGGGAAAACCAACCTTATGGGGAAAGCAACCCTGCGGGAAAACCAACCTTGTGGGAAAACCAACCTTGTGGGAAAGCGAACCTTTTGGGAAAACCAGCACAGTGGGAAAACAAACCTAGTGGGAAAACAAACCTTGTGAGAAAACAATCCTTGTGGGAAAACAAACCTTGTGGGGAAAAAAACCTTGCGGGAAAACTAACCTTGTGGGAAAACAAACCTTGCGGGAAAACCAACCTTGTGGGAAAACCAACCTTGTGGGGAAACAAACCTTTCGGGAAAACCAACCTTGTGGGAAAACAAACCTTATGGGAAAACAAACCTTGTGGGAAAACAAACCTTGTGGGAAAACAAACCTTGTGAGAAAACAAACCTTGTGGGGAAACAAACCTTGTGAGAAAACAAACCTTGTGGGGAAACAAACCTTGCGGGAAAACTAACCTTGTGGGAAAACAAACCTTGCGGGAAAACCAACCTTGTGGGAAAACCAACCTTGCGGGAAAACTAACCTTGTGGGAAAACAAACCTTGTGGGAAAACCAACCTTGTGGGAAAACCAACATTGTGGGGAAACAAACCTTTCGGGAAAACCAACCTTGTGCGAAAACAAACCTTGTGGGAAAACCAACCTTATGGGGAAAGCAACCCTGCGGGAAAACTAATCTTGTGGGAAAACCAACCTTGTGGGAAAGCGAACCTTTTGGGAAAATCAACACAGTGGGAAAACAAACCTTGTGGGAAAACCAACCTTGCGGGAAAACCAACCTTGAGGGAAAACAAAGCTTGTGGGAAAACAAACCTTGTGGGAAAACCAACCTCGTGGGAAAAATAACCTAGTGGGAAAACAAACCTTGTGAGAAAACAAACCTTGTGGGAAAACCAACCTTATGGGGAAAGCAACCCTGCGGGAGAACCAACCTTGTGGGAAAGCGAACCTTTTGGGAAAACAAACCTTATGGGAAAACAAACCTTGTGGGGAAACAAACCTTGTTGGAAAACCAACCTTGCGGGAAAGCGAACCTTTTGGGAAAACCAACACAGTGGGAAAATAAACCTTGTGGGAAAACCAACCTTGCGGGAAAACCAACCTTGGGGGAAAAGAAAGCTTGTGGGAAAACAAACCTTGTGGGAAAACCAACCTCGTGGGAAAAACAACCTAGTGGGAAAACAAACCTTGTGAGAAAACAAACCTTGTGGGAAAACCAACCTTATGGGGAAAGCAACCCTGCGGGAAAACCAACCTTGTGGGAAAACCAACCTTGTGGGAAAGCGAACCTTTTGGGAAAACGAACACTGTGGGAAAATAAACCTAGTGGGAAAACAAACCTTGTGAGAAAACAATCCTTGTGGGAAAACAAACCTTGTGGGGAAACAAACCTTTCGGGAAAACTAACCTTGTGGGAAAACAAACCTTGCGGGAAAACCAACCTTGTGGGAAAACCAACCTTGTGGGGAAACAAACCTTGTGGGAAAACGAACCTTGTGGGAAAACAAACCTTATGGGAAAACAAACCTTGTGGGGAAACAAACCTTGTGGGAAAACCAACATTGCGAGAAAGCGAACCTTTTGGGAAAACCAACACAGTGGGAAAACAAACCTTGTGGGAAAACCAACCTTGCGGGAAAACCAACCTTGGGGGAAAACAAAGCTTGTGGGAAAACAAACCTTGTGGGAAAACCAACCTCGTGGGAAAAACAACCTAGTGGGAAAACAAACCTTGTGAGAAAACAAACCTTGTGGGAAAACCAACCTTATGGGGAAAGCAACCCTGCGGGAAAACCAACCTTGTGGGAAAACCAACCTTGTGGGGAAACAAACCTTTCGGGAAAACCAACCTTGTGGGAAAACAAACCTTATGGGAAAACAAACCTTGTGGGAAAACAAACCTTTTGGGAAAACAAACCTTGTGAGAAAACAAACCTTGTGGGGAAACAAACCTTATGAGAAAACCAACCTTGTGGGGAAACAAACCTTGCGGGAAAACTAACCTTGTGGGAAAACAAACCTTGCGGGAAAACCAACCTTGTGGGAAAACCAACCTTGCGGGAAAACTAACCTTGTGGGAAAACAAACCTTGCGGGAAAACCAACCTTGTGGGAAAACCAACATTGTGGGGAAACAAACCTTTCGGGAAAACCAACCTTGTGAGAAAACAAACCTTGTGGGAAAACCAACCTTATGGGGAAAGCAACCCTGCGGGAAAACCAATCTTGTGGGAAAACCAACCTTGTGGGAAAGCGAACCTTTTGGGAAAACTAACACAGTGGGAAAACAAACCTTGTGCGAAAACCAACCTTGCGGGAAAACCAACCTTGAGGGAAAACAAAGCTTGTGGGAAAACAAACCTTGTGGGAAAACCAACCTCGTGGGAAAAACAACCTAGTGGGAAAACAAACCTTGTGAGAAAACAAACCTTGTGGGAAAACCAACCTTATGGGGAAAGCAACCCTGCGGGAAAACCAACCTTGTGGGAAAGCGAACCTTTTGGGAAAACCAACACAGTGGGAAAACAAACCTAGTGGGAAAACAAACCTTGTGAGAAAACAATCCTTGTGGGAAAACAAACCTTGTGGGGAAACAAACCTTGCGGGAAAACTAACCTTGTGGAAAACAAACCTTGCGGGAAAACCAACCTTGTGGGAAAACCAACCTTGTGGGAAAACAAACCTTATGGGAAAACAAACCTTATGGGAAAACAAACCTTGTGGGAAAACGAACCTTGTGGGAAAACAAACCTTTTGGGAAAACGAACCTTGTGGGAAAACAAACCTTATGGGAAAACAAACCTTGTGGGGAAACAAAAAGAAAAGCTTGTGGGAAAACAAACCTTGTGGGAAAACCAACCTCGTGGGAAAAACAACCTAGTGGGAAAACAAACCTTGTGAGAAAACAAACCTTGTGGGAAAACCAACCTTATGGGGAAAGCAACCCTGCGGGAAAACCAAACTTGTGGGAAAACCAACCTTGTGGGAAAGCGAACCTTTTGGGAAAACCAACACTGTGGGAAAATAAACCTGGTGGGAAAACAAACCTTGTGAGAAAACAATCCTTGTGGGAAAACAGACCTTGTGGGAAAACAAACCTTGCGGGAAAACTAACCTTGTGGGAAAACAAACCTTGCGGGAAAACCAACCTTGTGGGGAAACAAACCTTGTGGGAATGCCAACCTTGTGGGAAAACCAACCTTGTCGGGAAACAAACCTTTCGGGAAAACCAACCTTGTGGGAAAACAAACCTTGTGGGAAAGCCAACCTTGTGGGAAAACCAACCTTGTCGGGAAACAAACCTTTCGGGAAAACCAACCTTGTGGGAAAACAAACCTTGTGGGATAACAAACCTTGTGGGAAAACAAACCTTGTGAGAAAACAAACCTTGTGGGGAAACAACAAACCTGGTGGGAAAACAAACCTTGTGAGAAAACAAACCTTGTGGGGAAACAAACCTTGCGGGAAAACTAACCTTGTGGGAAAACAAACCTTGTGGGAAAGCCAACCTTGTGGGAAAACCCACCTTGTGGGGAAACAAACCTTTCGGGAAAACCAACTTTGTGGGAAAACAAACCTTGTGGGAAAACAAACCTTGTGGGAAAACAAACCTTGTGAGAAAACAAACCTTGTGGGGAAACAAACCTAGTGGGAAAACAAACCTTGTGAGAAAACAAACCTTGTGGGAAAACCAACCTTATGGGAAACAAACCTAGTGGGAAAACAAACCTTGTGGGGAAACAAACCTTTCGGGAAAACCAACCTTGTGGGAAAACAAACCTTGTGGGAAAACAAACCTTTTGGGAAAACGAACCTTGTGGGAAAACAAACCTTATGGGAAAACAAACCTTGTGGGGAAACCAACCTTGTGGGAAAACCAACCTTGCGGGAAAGTGAACCTTTTGTTAAAACCAACACAATGGGAAAACAAACCTTGTGGGAAAACCAACCTTGGGGGAAAACAAACCTTGTGGGAAAACAAACCTTGTGGGATAACAAACCTTGTGGGAAAACAAACCTTGTGAGAAAACAAACCTTGTGGGGAAACAACAAACCTGGTGGGAAAACAAACCTTGTGAGAAAACAAACCTTGTGGGGAAACAAACCTTGCGGGAAAACTAACCTTGTGGGAAAACAAACCTTGTGGGAAAGCCAACCTTGTGGGAAAACCAACCTTGTGGGGAAACAAACCTTTCGGGAAAACCAACTTTGTGGGAAAACAAACCTTGTGGGAAAACAAACCTTGTGGGAAAACAAACCTTGTGAGAAAACAAACCTTGTGGGGAAACAAACCTAGTGGGAAAACAAACCTTGTGAGAAAACAAACCTTGTGGGAAAACCAACCTTATGGGAAACAAACCTAGTGGGAAAACAAACCTTGTGGGGAAACAAACCTTGCGGGAAAACTATCCTTGTGGGAAAACAAACCTTGCGGGAAAACCAACCTTGTGGGAAAACCAACCTTGCGGGAAAACTAACCTTGTGGGAAAACAAACCTTGTGGGAAAACCAACCTTGTGGGAAAACCAACATTGTGGGGAAACAAACCTTTCGGGAAAACCAACCTTGTGCGAAAACAAACCTTGTGGGAAAACCAACCTTATGGGGAAAGCAACCCTGCGGGAAAACTAATCTTGTGGGAAAACCAACCTTGTGGGAAAGCGAACCTTTTGGGAAAATCAACACAGTGGGAAAACAAACCTTGTGGGAAAACCAACCTTGCGGGAAAACCAACCTTGAGGGAAAACAAAGCTTGTGGGAAAACAAACCTTGTGGGAAAACCAACCTCGTGGGAAAAATAAGGTAGTGGGAAAACAAACCTTGTGAGAAAACAAACCTTGTGGGAAAACCAACCTTATGGGGAAAGCAACCCTGCGGGAAAACCAACCTTGTGGGAAAGCGAACCTTTTGGGAAAACAAACCTTATGGGAAAACAAACCTTGTGGGGAAACAAACCTTGTTGGAAAACCAACCTTGCGGGAAAGCGAACCTTTTGGGAAAACCAACACAGTGGGAAAATAAACCTTGTGGGAAAACCAACCTTGCGGGAAAACCAACCTTGGGGGAAAAGAAAGCTTGTGGGAAAACAAACCTTGTGGGAAAACCAACCTCGTGGGAAAAACAACCTAGTGGGAAAACAAACCTTGTGAGAAAACAAACCTTGTGGGAAAACCAACCTTATGGGGAAAGCAACCCTGCGGGAACACCAACCTTGTGGGAAAACCAACCTTGTGGGAAAGCGAACCTTTTGGGAAAACGAACACTGTGGGAAAATAAACCTAGTGGGAAAACAAACCTTGTGAGAAAACAATCCTTGTGGGAAAACAAACCTTGTGGGAAAACCAACCTTATGGGAAACAAACCTAGTGGGAAAACAAACCTTGTGGGGAAACAAACCTTGCGGGAAAACTATCCTTGTGGGAAAACAAACCTTGCGGGAAAACCAACCTTGTGGGAAAACCAACCTTGCGGGAAAACTAACCTTGTGGGAAAACAAACCTTGTGGGAAAACCAACCTTGTGGGAAAACCAACATTGTGGGGAAACAAACCTTTCGGGAAAACCAACCTTGTGCGAAAACAAACCTTGTGGGAAAACCAACCTTATGGGGAAAGCAACCCTGCGGGAAAACTAATCTTGTGGGAAAACCAACCTTGTGGGAAAGCGAACCTTTTGGGAAAATCAACACAGTGGGAAAACAAACCTTGTGGGAAAACCAACCTTGCGGGAAAACCAACCTTGAGGGAAAACAAAGCTTGTGGGAAAACAAACCTTGTGGGAAAACCAACCTCGTGGGAAAAATAAGGTAGTGGGAAAACAAACCTTGTGAGAAAACAAACCTTGTGGGAAAACCAACCTTATGGGGAAAGCAACCCTGCGGGAAAACCAACCTTGTGGGAAAGCGAACCTTTTGGGAAAACAAACCTTATGGGAAAACAAACCTTGTGGGGAAACAAACCTTGTTGGAAAACCAACCTTGCGGGAAAGCGAACCTTTTGGGAAAACCAACACAGTGGGAAAATAAACCTTGTGGGAAAACCAACCTTGCGGGAAAACCAACCTTGGGGGAAAAGAAAGCTTGTGGGAAAACAAACCTTGTGGGAAAACCAACCTCGTGGGAAAAACAACCTAGTGGGAAAACAAACCTTGTGAGAAAACAAACCTTGTGGGAAAACCAACCTTATGGGGAAAGCAACCCTGCGGGAAAACCAACCTTGTGGGAAAACCAACCTTGTGGGAAAGCGAACCTTTTGGGAAAACGAACACTGTGGGAAAATAAACCTAGTGGGAAAACAAACCTTGTGAGAAAACAATCCTTGTGGGAAAACAAACCTTGTGGGGAAACAAACCTTTCGGGAAAACTAACCTTGTGGGAAAACAAACCTTGCGGGAAAACCAACCTTGTGGGAAAACCAACCTTGTGGGGAAACAAACCTTGTGGGAAAACGAACCTTGTGGGAAAACAAACCTTATGGGAAAACAAACCTTGTGGGGAAACAAACCTTGTGGGAAAACCAACATTGCGAGAAAGCGAACCTTTTGGGAAAACCAACACAGTGGGAAAACAAACCTTGTGGGAAAACCAACCTTGCGGGAAAACCAACCTTGGGGGAAAACAAAGCTTGTGGGAAAACAAACCTTGTGGGAAAACCAACCTCGTGGGAAAAACAACCTAGTGGGAAAACAAACCTTGTGAGAAAACAAACCTTGTGGAAAACCAACCTTATGGGGAAAGCAACCCTGCGGGAAAACCAACCTTGTGGGAAAACCAACCTTGTGGGGAAACAAACCTTTCGGGAAAACCAACCTTGTGGGAAAACAAACCTTATGGGAAAACAAACCTTGTGGGAAAACAAACCTTGTGGGAAAACAAACCTTGTGAGAAAACAAACCTTGTGGGGAAACAAACCTTATGAGAAAACCAACCTTGTGGGGAAACAAACCTTGCGGGAAAACTAACCTTGTGGGAAAACAAACCTTGCGGGAAAACCAACCTTGTGGGAAAACCAACCTTGCGGGAAAACTAACCTTGTGGGAAAACAAACCTTGCGGGAAAACCAACCTTGTGGGAAAACCAACATTGTGGGGAAACAAACCTTTCGGGAAAACCAACCTTGTGAGAAAACAAACCTTGTGGGAAAACCAACCTTATGGGGAAAGCAACCCTGCGGGAAAACCAATCTTGTGGGAAAACCAACCTTGTGGGAAAGCGAACCTTTTGGGAAAACTAACACAGTGGGAAAACAAACCTTGTGCGAAAACCAACCTTGCGGGAAAACCAACCTTGAGGGAAAACAAAGCTTGTGGGAAAACAAACCTTGTGGGAAAACCAACCTCGTGGGAAAAACAACCTAGTGGGAAAACAAACCTTGTGAGAAAACAAACCTTGTGGGAAAACCAACCTTATGGGGAAAGCAACCCTGCGGGAAAACCAACCTTGTGGGAAAGCGAACCTTTTGGGAAAACCAACACAGTGGGAAAACAAACCTAGTGGGAAAACAAACCTTGTGAGAAAACAATCCTTGTGGGAAAACAAACCTTGTGGGGAAACAAACCTTGCGGGAAAACTAACCTTGTGGAAAACAAACCTTGCGGGAAAACCAACCTTGTGGGAAAACCAACCTTGTGGGAAAACAAACCTTATGGGAAAACAAACCTTATGGGAAAACAAACCTTGTGGGAAAACGAACCTTGTGGGAAAACAAACCTTTTGGGAAAACGAGCCTTGTGGGAAAACAAACCTTATGGGAAAACAAACCTTGTGGGGAAACAAAAAGAAAAGCTTGTGGGAAAACAAACCTTGTGGGAAAACCAACCTCGTGGGAAAAACAACCTAGTGGGAAAACAAACCTTGTGAGAAAACAAACCTTGTGGGAAAACCAACCTTATGGGGAAAGCAACCCTGCGGGAAAACCAAACTTGTGGGAAAACCAACCTTGTGGGAAAGCGAACCTTTTGGGAAAACCAACACTGTGGGAAAATAAACCTGGTGGGAAAACAAACCTTGTGAGAAAACAATCCTTGTGGGAAAACAAACCTTGTGGGAAAACAAACCTTGCGGGAAAACTAACCTTGTGGGAAAACAAACCTTGCGGGAAAACCAACCTTGTGGGGAAACAAACCTTGTGGGAATGCCAACCTTGTGGGAAAACCAACCTTGTCGGGAAACAAACCTTTCGGGAAAACCAACCTTGTGGGAAAACAAACCTTGTGGGAAAGCCAACCTTGTGGGAAAACCAACCTTGTCGGGAAACAAACCTTTCGGGAAAACCAACCTTGTGGGAAAACAAACCTTGTGGGATAACAAACCTTGTGGGAAAACAAACCTTGTGAGAAAACAAACCTTGTGGGGAAACAACAAACCTGGTGGGAAAACAAACCTTGTGAGAAAACAAACCTTGTGGGGAAACAAACCTTGCGGGAAAACTAACCTTGTGGGAAAACAAACCTTGTGGGAAAGCCAACCTTGTGGGAAAACCAACCTTGTGGGGAAACAAACCTTTCGGGAAAACCAACTTTGTGGGAAAACAAACCTTGTGGGAAAACAAACCTTGTGGGAAAACAAACCTTGTGAGAAAACAAACCTTGTGGGGAAACAAACCTAGTGGGAAAACAAACCTTGTGAGAAAACAAACCTTGTGGGAAAACCAACCTTATGGGAAACAAACCTAGTGGGAAAACAAACCTTGTGGGGAAACAAACCTTTCGGGAAAACCAACCTTGTGGGAAAACAAACCTTGTGGGAAAACAAACCTTTTGGGAAAACGAACCTTGTGGGAAAACAAACCTTATGGGAAAACAAACCTTGTGGGGAAACCAACCTTGTGGGAAAACCAACCTTGCGGGAAAGTGAACCTTTTGTTAAAACCAACACAATGGGAAAACAAACCTTGTGGGAAAACCAACCTTGCGGGAAAACCAACCTTGGGGGAAAACAAAGCTTGTGGGAAAACAAACCTTGTGGGAAAACCAACCTCGTGGGAAAAACAACCTAGTGGGAAAACAAACCTTGTGAGAAAACAAACCTTGTGGGAAAACCAACCTTATGGGGAAAGCAACCCTTCGGGAAAACCAACCTTGTGGGAAAACCAACCTTGTGGGAAAGCGAACCTTTCGGGAAAACCAACACAGTGGGAAAACAAACCTAGTGGGAAAACCAACCTTGTGAGAAAACAATTCTTGTGGGAAAACCAACCTTGTGGGGAAACAAACCTTGTGGTAGAACCAACCTTGCGGGAAAAATAACCTTTTGGGAAAACCAACACAGTGGGAAAACAAACCTTGTAGGAAAACCAACCTTGCGGGAAAACAAACCTTGTGGGAAAACAAACCTTGTGGGAAAATAAACCTTGTGAGAAAACAAACCTTGTGGGGAAACAAATCTAGTGGGAAAACAAACCCTGTGAGAAAACAAACCTTGTGGGAAAACCAACCTTATGGGAAAACAAACCTAGTGGGAAAACAAACCTTGTGGGTAAACAAACCTTTCGGGAAAACCAACCTTGTGGGAAAACAAACCTTGTGGGAAAACAAACCTTGTGGAAAACGAACCTTGTGGGAAAACAAACCTTATGGGAAAACAAACCTTGTGGGGAAACAAACCTTGTGGGAAAACCAACCTTGCGGGAAAGCGAACCTTTTGTTAAAACCAACACAGTGGGAAAACAAACCTTGTGGGAAAACCAACCTTGCGGGAAAACCAACCTTGGGGGAAAACAAAGCTTGTGGGAAAACAAACCTTATGGGAAAACCAACCTCGTGGGAAAAACAACCTAGTGGGAAAATAAACCTTGTGAGAAAACAAACCTTGTGGGAAAACCAACCTTATGGGGAAAGCAACCCTGCGGGAAAACCAACCTTGTGGGAAAACCAACCTTGTGGGAAAGCGAACCTTTCGGGAAAACCAACACAGTGGGAAAACAAACCTAGTGGGAAAACCAACGTTGTGAGAAAACAATCCTTGTGGGAAAACAAACCTTGTGGGGAAACAAACCTTGCAGGAAAACTAACCTTGTGGGAAAACAAACCTTGCGGGAAAACCAACCTTGTGGGAAAACCAACCTTGTGGGGAAACAAACCTTTCGGGAAAACAAACCTTGCGGGAAAACTAACCTTGTGGGAAAACAAACCTTGCGGGAAAACCAACCTTGTGGGAAAACCAACCTTGTGTTGAAACAAACCTTTCGGGAAAACCAACCTTGTGAGAAAACAAACCTTGTGGGAAAACCAACCTTATGGGGAAAGCAACCCTGCGGGAAAACCAACCTTGTGGGAAAACCAACCTTCTGGGAAAGCGAACCTTTTGGGAAAAACAACACAGTGGGAAAACAAACCTTGTGGGAAAACAAACCTTATGGGAAAACAAACCTTGTGGGGAAACAAACCTTGTGGGAAAACCAACCTTGCGGGAAAGCGAACCTTTTGGGAAAACCAACACAGTGGGAACACAAACCTTGTGGGAAAACCAACCTTGCGGGAAAACCAACTTTGGGGGAAAACAAAGCTAGTGGGAAAACAAACCTTGTGAGAAAACAAACCTTGTGGGAAAACCAACCTTATGGGGAAAGCAACCCTGCGGGAAAACCAACCTTGTGGGAAAACCAACCTTGTGGGAAAACAAACCTAGTGGGAAAACAAACCTTGTGGGAAAACAAACCTTGTGGGAAAACAAACCTTGTGAGAAAACAAACCTTGTGGGGAAACAAACCTAGTGGGAAAACAAACCTTGTGAGAAAACAAACCTTGTGGGAAAACCAACCTTATGGGAAAACAAACTTAGTGGGAAAACAAACCTTGTGGGGAAACAAACCTTTCGGGAAAACCAACCTTGTGGGAAAACAAACCTTGTGGGAAAACGAACCTTGTGGGAAAACGAACCTTGTGGGAAAACAAACCTTATGGGAAAACAAACCTTGTGGGGAAACAAACCTTGTGGGAAAACCAACCTTGCGGGAAAGCGAACCTTTTGGGAAAACCAACACAGTGGGAACACAAACCTTGTGGGAAAACCAACCTTGCGGGAAAACCAACTTTGGGGGAAAACAAAGCTAGTGGGAAAACAAACCTTGTGAGAAAACAAACCTTGTGGGAAAACCAACCTTATGGGGAAAGCAACCCTGCGGGAAAACCAACCTTGTGGGAAAACCAACCTTGTGGGAAAGCGACCCTTTTGGGAAAACCAACACAGTGGGAAAACAAACCTTGTGGGAAAACAAACCTTGCGGGAAAACCAACCTTGGGGGAAAACAAAGCTTGTTGGAAAACAAACCTTGTGGGAAAACCAACCTCGTGGGAAAAACAACCTAGTGGGAAAACAAACCTTGTGAGAAAACAAACCTTGTGGGAAACCAACCTTATGGGGAAAGCAACCCTGCGAAAAAACCAACCTTTTGGGAAAACCAACACAGTGGGAAAACAAACCTTGTGGGAAAACCAACCTTGCGGGAAACCCAACCTTGAGGGAAAACAAAGCTTGTGGGAAAACAAACCTTGTGGGAAAACCAACCTCGTGGGAAAAACAACCTAGTGGGAAAACAAACCTTGTGAGAAAACAAACCTTGTGGCAAAACCAACCTTATGGGGAAAGCAACCCTGCGGGAAAACCAACCTTGTGGGAAAGCGAACCTTTTGGGAAAACCAACACAGTGGGAAAACAAACCTAGTGGGAAAACAAACCTTGTGAGAAAACAATCCTTGTGGGAAAACAAACCTTGTGGGGAAACAAACCTTGCGGGAAAACTAACCTTGTGGGAAAACAAACCTTGCGGGAAAACCAACCTTGTGGGAAAACCAACCTTGTGGGGAAACAAATCTTTCGGGAAAACCAACCTTGTGGGAAAACAAACCTTATGGGAAAACAAACCTTATGGGAAAACAACCTTGTGGGAAAACGAACCTTGTGGGAAAACAAACCTTATGGGAAAACAAACCTTGTGGGGAAACAAACCTTGTGGGAAAACCAACCTTGCGGGAAAGCGAACCTTTTGGGGAAACCAACACAGTGGGAAAATAAACCTTGTGGGAAAACCAACCTTGCGGGAAAACCAACCTTGGGGGAAAAGAAAGCTTGTGGGAAAACCAACCTTGTGGGAAAACCAACCTCGTGGGAAAAACAACCTTGTGGGAAAACAAACCTTGTGGGAAAACGAACCTTGTGGGAAAACAAACCTTGTGAGAAAACAAACCTTGTGGGTAAACCAACCTTATGGGAAAAGCAACCCCGCGGGAAAACCAACCTTGTGGGAAAACCAACCTTGTGGGAAAGCGAACCTTTTGGGGAAACCAACACAGTGGGAAAATAAACCTTGTGGGAAAACAAACCTTGTGGGGAAACAAACCTTTCGGGAAAACCAACCTTGTGGGAAAACAAACCTTGTGGGAAAACAAACCTTTCGGGAAAACTAACCTTGTGGGAAAACAAAGCTTGCGGGAAAACCAACCCTGTGGGGAAACAAACCTTGTGGTAGAACCAACCTTGCGGGAAAGCGAACCTTTTGGGAAAACCAACACAGTGGGAAAATAAACCTTGTGGGAAAACAAACCTTGTAGGGAAACAAACCTTTCGGGAAAACCAACCTTGTGGGAAAACAAACCTTGTGGGAAAACAAACCTAGTGGGAAAACCAACCTTGTGAGAAAACAATCCTTGTGGGAAAACAAACCTTGTGGGGAAACAAACCTTGCGGGAAAACTAACCTTGTGGGAAAACAAACCTTATGGGAAAACAAACCTTGTGGGGAAACAAACCTTGTGGGAAAACCAACCTTGCGGGAAAGCGAACCTTTTGGGGAAACCAACACAGTGGGAAAATAAACCTTGTGGGAAAACAAACCTTGTGGGGAAACAAACCTTTCGGGAAAACCAACCTTGTGGGAAAACAAACCTTGTGGGAAAACAAACCTTGTGGGAAAACAAACCTAGTGGGAAAACCAACCTTGTGAGAAAACAATCCTTGTGGGAAAACAAACCTTGTGGGGAAACAAACCTTGCGGGAAAACTAACCTTGTGGGAAAACAAAGCTTGCGGGAAAACCAACCTTGTGGGGAAACAAACCTTGTGGTAGAACCAACCTTGCGGGAAAGCGAACCTTTTGGGAAAACCAACACAGTGGGAAAACAAACCTTGTGGGAAAACCAACCTTGCGGGAAAACAAACCTTGTGGGAAAACAAACCTTGTGGGAAAACAAACCTTGTGAGAAAACAAACCTTGTGGGGAAACAAACCTAGTGGGAAAACAAACCTTGTGAGAAAACAAACCTTGTGGGAAAACCAACCTTATGGGAAAACAAGCCTAGTGGGAAAACAAACCTTGTGGGTAAACAAACCTTTCGGGAAAACCAACCTTGTGGGAAAACAAACCTTGTGGGAAAACAAACCTTGTGGGAAAACGAACCTTTTGGGAAAACAAACCTTATGGGAAAACAAACATTGTGGGGAAACAAACCTTGTGGGAAAACCAACCTTGCGGGAAAGCGAACCTTTTGTTAAAACCAACACAGTGGGAAAACAAACCTTGTGGGAAAACCAACCTTGCGGGAAAACCAACCTTGGGGGAAAACAAAGCTTGTGGGAAAACAAACCTTGTGGGAAAACCAACCTCGTGGGAAAAACAACCTAGTGGGAAAACAAACCTTGTGAGAAAACAAACCATGTGGGAAAACCAACCTTATGGGGAAAGCAACCCTGCGGGAAAACCAACCTTGCGGGAAAACCAACCTTGTGGGAAAGCGAACCTTTCGGGAAAACCAACACAGTGGGAAAACAAACCTAGTGGGAAAACTAACCTTGTGAGAAAACAATCCTTGTGGGAAAACAAACCTTGTGGGGAAACAAACCTTGCGGGAAAACTAACCTTGTGGGAAAACAAACCTTGCGGGAAAACCAACCTTGTGGGAAAACCAACCTTGTGGGGAAACAAAACTTTCGGGAAAACAAACCTTGTGGGAAAACAAACCTTATGGGAAAACAAACCTTGTGGGAAAACAAACCTTTCGGGAAAACCAACCTTGTGGGAAAACAAACCTAGTCGGAAAACAAACCTTCTGAGAAAACAAACCTTATGGGAAAACAAACCTAGTGGGAAAACAAACCTTGTGAGAAAACAAACCTTGTGGGAAAACCAACCTTATGGGGAAACAAAGCCTGCGGGAAAACCAACCTTGTGGGAAAACCAACCTTGTGGGGAAATAAACCTTTCGGGAAAACCAACCTTGTGGGAAAACAAACCTTGTGGGAAAACAAACCTAGTGGGAAAACAAACCTTGTGAGAAAACAATCCTTGTGGGAAAACAAACCTTGTGGGGAAACAAACCTTGTGGGGAAACAAACCTTGTGGGAAAACTAACCTTGTGGGAAAACAAACCTTGCGGGAAAACAAACCTTTTGGGAAAACAAACCCTGCGGGAAAACCAACCTTGTGGGAAAACCAACCTTGTGGGGAAATAAACCTTTCGGGAAAACCAACCTTGTGGGAAAACAAACCTTGTGGGAAAACAAACCTTGTGGGAAAACAAACCTTGTGAGAAAACAAACCTTGTGGGGAAAGAAACCCTGGGGGAAAACAAAGCTTGTGGGAAAACAAACCTTGTGGGAAAACCAACCTAGTGGGAAAAACAACCTAGTGGGAAAACAAACCTTTTGAGAAAACAAACCTTCTGGGAAAACCAACCTTATGGAGAAAGCAACCCTGCGGGAAAACCAACCTTGTGGGAAAACCAACCTTGTGGGAAAGCGAACCTTGTGGGAAAACCAACCTTGCGGAAAAACCAACCTTGGGGGAAAACAAACCTTGTGGGAAAACAAACCTTGTGGGGAAACAAACCTAGTGGGAAAACAAACCTTGTGAGAAAACAATCCTTGTGGGAAAACAAACCTTGTGGGGAAACAAACCTTGCGGGAAAACTAACCTTGTGGGAAAACAAACCCTGCGGGAAAACCAACCTTGTGGGAAAACCAACCTTGTGGGGAAACAAACCTTGTGGGAAAACCAACCTTGCGGGAAAGCGAACCTTTTGTTAAAACCAACGCAGTGGGAAAACAAACCTTGTGGGAAAACCAACCTTGCGGGAAAACCAACCTTGGGGGAAAACAAAGCTTGTGGGAAAACAAACCTTGTGGGAAAACCAACCTAGTGGGAAAAACAACCTAGTGGGAAAACAAACCTTGTGAGAAAACAAACCTTGTGGGAAAACCAACCTTATGGGGAAAGCAACCCAGCGGGAAAACCAACCTTGTAGGAAAACCAACCTTGTGGGAAAGCGAACCTTTTGGGAAAAACAACACAGTGGGAAAACCAACCTTGTGGGAAAGCGAACCTTTTGGGAAAACCAGCACAGTGGGAAAACAAACCTTGTGGGAAAACCAACCTTGCGGAAAAACCAACACAGTGGGAAAACAAACCTTGTGAGAAAACCAACCTCGGGGGAAAACAAACCTTGTGGGAAAACAAACCTTGTGGGGAAACAAACCTAGTGGGAAAACAAACCTAGTGGGAAAACAAACCTTGTGAGAAAACAAACCTTGTGGGGAAACAAACCTTGCGGGAAAACTAACCTTGTGGGAAAACAAACCCTGCGGGAAAACCAACCCTGTGGGAAAACAAACCTTGTGGGGAAACCAACCTTGTGGGAAAACAAACCTTGTGGGAAAACAAACCTTGTGGGAAAACAAACCTTGTGGGAAAACAAACCTTATGGGAAAACGAACCTTGTGGGAAAACAAACCTTATGGGAAAACAAACCTTGTGGGGAAACAAACCTTGTGGGAAAACCAACCTTGCGGGAAAGCGAACCTTTTGGGAAAACCAACACAGTGGGAACACAAACCTTGTGGGAAAACCAACCTTGCGGGAAAACCAACTTTGGGGGAAAACAAAGCTAGTGGGAAAACAAACCTTGTGAGAAAACAAACCTTGTGGGAAAACCAACCTTATGGGGAAAGCAACCCTGCGGGAAAACCAACCTTGTGGGAAAACCAACCTTGTGGGAAAGCGACCCTTTTGGGAAAACCAACACAGTGGGAAAACAAACCTTGTGGGAAAACAAACCTTGCGGGAAAACCAACCTTGGGGGAAAACAAAGCTTGTTGGAAAACAAACCTTGTGGGAAAACCAACCTCGTGGGAAAAACAACCTAGTGGGAAAACAAACCTTGTGAGAAAACAAACCTTGTGGGAAACCAACCTTATGGGGAAAGCAACCCTGCGAAAAAACCAACCTTTTGGGAAAACCAACACAGTGGGAAAACAAACCTTGTGGGAAAACCAACCTTGCGGGAAACCCAACCTTGAGGGAAAACAAAGCTTGTGGGAAAACAAACCTTGTGGGAAAACCAACCTCGTGGGAAAAACAACCTAGTGGGAAAACAAACCTTGTGAGAAAACAAACCTTGTGGCAAAACCAACCTTATGGGGAAAGCAACCCTGCGGGAAAACCAACCTTGTGGGAAAGCGAACCTTTTGGGAAAACCAACACAGTGGGAAAACAAACCTAGTGGGAAAACAAACCTTGTGAGAAAACAATCCTTGTGGGAAAACAAACCTTGTGGGGAAACAAACCTTGCGGGAAAACTAACCTTGTGGGAAAACAAACCTTGCGGGAAAACCAACCTTGTGGGAAAACCAACCTTGTGGGGAAACAAATCTTTCGGGAAAACCAACCTTGTGGGAAAACAAACCTTATGGGAAAACAAACCTTATGGGAAAACAACCTTGTGGGAAAACGAACCTTGTGGGAAAACAAACCTTATGGGAAAACAAACCTTGTGGGGAAACAAACCTTGTGGGAAAACCAACCTTGCGGGAAAGCGAACCTTTTGGGGAAACCAACACAGTGGGAAAATAAACCTTGTGGGAAAACCAACCTTGCGGGAAAACCAACCTTGGGGGAAAAGAAAGCTTGTGGGAAAACCAACCTTGTGGGAAAACCAACCTCGTGGGAAAAACAACCTTGTGGGAAAACAAACCTTGTGGGAAAACGAACCTTGTGGGAAAACAAACCTTGTGAGAAAACAAACCTTGTGGGTAAACCAACCTTATGGGAAAAGCAACCCCGCGGGAAAACCAACCTTGTGGGAAAACCAACCTTGTGGGAAAGCGAACCTTTTGGGGAAACCAACACAGTGGGAAAATAAACCTTGTGGGAAAACAAACCTTGTGGGGAAACAAACCTTTCGGGAAAACCAACCTTGTGGGAAAACAAACCTTGTGGGAAAACAAACCTTTCGGGAAAACTAACCTTGTGGGAAAACAAAGCTTGCGGGAAAACCAACCCTGTGGGGAAACAAACCTTGTGGTAGAACCAACCTTGCGGGAAAGCGAACCTTTTGGGAAAACCAACACAGTGGGAAAATAAACCTTGTGGGAAAACAAACCTTGTAGGGAAACAAACCTTTCGGGAAAACCAACCTTGTGGGAAAACAAACCTTGTGGGAAAACAAACCTAGTGGGAAAACCAACCTTGTGAGAAAACAATCCTTGTGGGAAAACAAACCTTGTGGGGAAACAAACCTTGCGGGAAAACTAACCTTGTGGGAAAACAAACCTTATGGGAAAACAAACCTTGTGGGGAAACAAACCTTGTGGGAAAACCAACCTTGCGGGAAAGCGAACCTTTTGGGGAAACCAACACAGTGGGAAAATAAACCTTGTGGGAAAACAAACCTTGTGGGGAAACAAACCTTTCGGGAAAACCAACCTTGTGGGAAAACAAACCTTGTGGGAAAACAAACCTTGTGGGAAAACAAACCTAGTGGGAAAACCAACCTTGTGAGAAAACAATCCTTGTGGGAAAACAAACCTTGTGGGGAAACAAACCTTGCGGGAAAACTAACCTTGTGGGAAAACAAAGCTTGCGGGAAAACCAACCTTGTGGGGAAACAAACCTTGTGGTAGAACCAACCTTGCGGGAAAGCGAACCTTTTGGGAAAACCAACACAGTGGGAAAACAAACCTTGTGGGAAAACCAACCTTGCGGGAAAACAAACCTTGTGGGAAAACAAACCTTGTGGGAAAACAAACCTTGTGAGAAAACAAACCTTGTGGGGAAACAAACCTAGTGGGAAAACAAACCTTGTGAGAAAACAAACCTTGTGGGAAAACCAACCTTATGGGAAAACAAGCCTAGTGGGAAAACAAACCTTGTGGGTAAACAAACCTTTCGGGAAAACCAACCTTGTGGGAAAACAAACCTTGTGGGAAAACAAACCTTGTGGGAAAACGAACCTTTTGGGAAAACAAACCTTATGGGAAAACAAACCTTGTGGGGAAACAAACCTTGTGGGAAAACCAACCTTGCGGGAAAGCGAACCTTTTGTTAAAACCAACACAGTGGGAAAACAAACCTTGTGGGAAAACCAACCTTGCGGGAAAACCAACCTTGGGGGAAAACAAAGCTTGTGGGAAAACAAACCTTGTGGGAAAACCAACCTCGTGGGAAAAACAACCTAGTGGGAAAACAAACCTTGTGAGAAAACAAACCATGTGGGAAAACCAACCTTATGGGGAAAGCAACCCTGCGGGAAAACCAACCTTGCGGGAAAACCAACCTTGTGGGAAAGCGAACCTTTCGGGAAAACCAACACAGTGGGAAAACAAACCTAGTGGGAAAACTAACCTTGTGAGAAAACAATCCTTGTGGGAAAACAAACCTTGTGGGGAAACAAACCTTGCGGGAAAACTAACCTTGTGGGAAAACAAACCTTGCGGGAAAACCAACCTTGTGGGAAAACCAACCTTGTGGGGAAACAAAACTTTCGGGAAAACAAACCTTGTGGGAAAACAAACCTTATGGGAAAACAAACCTTGTGGGAAAACAAACCTTTCGGGAAAACCAACCTTGTGGGAAAACAAACCTAGTCGGAAAACAAACCTTCTGAGAAAACAAACCTTATGGGAAAACAAACCTAGTGGGAAAACAAACCTTGTGAGAAAACAAACCTTGTGGGAAAACCAACCTTATGGGGAAACAAAGCCTGCGGGAAAACCAACCTTGTGGGAAAACCAACCTTGTGGGGAAATAAACCTTTCGGGAAAACCAACCTTGTGGGAAAACAAACCTTGTGGGAAAACAAACCTAGTGGGAAAACAAACCTTGTGAGAAAACAATCCTTGTGGGAAAACAAACCTTGTGGGGAAACAAACCTTGTGGGGAAACAAACCTTGTGGGAAAACTAACCTTGTGGGAAAACAAACCTTGCGGGAAAACAAACCTTTTGGGAAAACAAACCCTGCGGGAAAACCAACCTTGTGGGAAAACCAACCTTGTGGGGAAATAAACCTTTCGGGAAAACCAACCTTGTGGGAAAACAAACCTTGTGGGAAAACAAACCTTGTGGGAAAACAAACCTTGTGAGAAAACAAACCTTGTGGGGAAAGAAACCCTGGGGGAAAACAAAGCTTGTGGGAAAACAAACCTTGTGGGAAAACCAACCTAGTGGGAAAAACAACCTAGTGGGAAAACAAACCTTTTGAGAAAACAAACCTTCTGGGAAAACCAACCTTATGGAGAAAGCAACCCTGCGGGAAAACCAACCTTGTGGGAAAACCAACCTTGTGGGAAAGCGAACCTTGTGGGAAAACCAACCTTGCGGAAAAACCAACCTTGGGGGAAAACAAACCTTGTGGGAAAACAAACCTTGTGGGGAAACAAACCTAGTGGGAAAACAAACCTTGTGAGAAAACAATCCTTGTGGGAAAACAAACCTTGTGGGGAAACAAACCTTGCGGGAAAACTAACCTTGTGGGAAAACAAACCCTGCGGGAAAACCAACCTTGTGGGAAAACCAACCTTGTGGGGAAACAAACCTTGTGGGAAAACCAACCTTGCGGGAAAGCGAACCTTTTGTTAAAACCAACACAGTGGGAAAACAAACCTTGTGGGAAAACCAACCTTGCGGGAAAACCAACCTTGGGGGAAAACAAAGCTTGTGGGAAAACAAACCTTGTGGGAAAACCAACCTAGTGGGAAAAACAACCTAGTGGGAAAACAAACCTTGTGAGAAAACAAACCTTGTGGGAAAACCAACCTTATGGGGAAAGCAACCCAGCGGGAAAACCAACCTTGTAGGAAAACCAACCTTGTGGGAAAGCGAACCTTTTGGGAAAAACAACACAGTGGGAAAACCAACCTTGTGGGAAAGCGAACCTTTTGGGAAAACCAGCACAGTGGGAAAACAAACCTTGTGGGAAAACCAACCTTGCGGAAAAACCAACACAGTGGGAAAACAAACCTTGTGAGAAAACCAACCTCGGGGGAAAACAAACCTTGTGGGAAAACAAACCTTGTGGGGAAACAAACCTAGTGGGAAAACAAACCTAGTGGGAAAACAAACCTTGTGAGAAAACAAACCTTGTGGGGAAACAAACCTTGCGGGAAAACTAACCTTGTGGGAAAACAAACCCTGCGGGAAAACCAACCCTGTGGGAAAACAAACCTTGTGGGGAAACCAACCTTGTGGGAAAACAAACCTTGTGGGAAAACAAACCTTGTGGGAAAACAAACCTTGTGGGAAAACAAACCTTATGGGGAAACAAACCTTGTGGGAAAACAAAGCTTGCGGGAAAACCAACCTTATGGGGAAACAAACCTTGTGGTAGAACCAACCTTGCGGGAAAGCGAACCTTTTGGGAAAACCAACACAGTGGGAAAACAAACCTTGTGGGAAAACCAACCTTGCGGGAAAACAAACCTTGTGGGAAAACAAACCTTGTGGGAAAACAAACCTTGTGAGAAAACAAACCTTGTGGGGAAACAAACCTAGTGGGAAAACAAACCTTGTGAGAAAACAAACCTTGTGGGAAAACCAACCTTATGGGAAAACAAGCCTAGTGGGAAAACAAACCTTGTGGGTAAACAAACCTTTCGGGAAAACCAACCTTGTGGGAAAACAAACCTTGTGGGAAAACCAACCTTGTGGGAAAACGAACCTTTTGGGAAAACAAACCTTATGGGAAAAAAAACCTTGTGGGGAAACAAACCTTGTGGGAAAACCAACCTTGCGGGAAAGAGAACCTTTTGTTAAAACCAACACAGTGGGAAAACAAACCTTGTGGGAAAACCAACCTTGCGGGAAAACCAACCTTGGGGGAAAACAAAGCTTGTGGGAAAACAAACCTTGTGGGAAAACCAACCTCGTGGGAAAAACAACCTAGTGGGAAAACAAACCTTGTGAGAAAACAAACCTTGTGGGAAAACCAACCTTGTGGGAAAGCGAACCTTTTGGGAAAACCAGCACAGTGGGAAAAAAAAACCTTGTGGGAAAACCAACCTTGCGGAAAAACCAACACAGTGGGAAAACAAACCTTGTGAGAAAACCAACCTCGGGTGAAAACAAAACTTGTGGGAAAACAAACCTTGTGGGGAAACAAACCTAGTGGGAAAACAAACCTAGTGGGAAAACAAACCTTGTGAGAAAACAAACCTTGTGGGGAAACAAACCTTGCGGGAAAACTAACCTTGTGGGAAAACAAACCCTGCGGGAAAACCAACCTTGTGGGAAAACAAACCTTGTGGGGAAACCAACCTTGTGGGAAAACAAACCTTGTGGGAAAACAAACCTTGTGGGAAAACAAACCTTGTGGGAAAACAAACCTTATGGGGAAACAAACCTTGTGGGAAAACAAAGCTTGCGGGAAAACCAACCTTGTGGGGAAACAAACCTTGTGGTAGAACCAACCTTGCGGGAAAGCGAACCTTTTGGGAAAACCAACACAGTGGGAAAACAAACCTTGTGGGAAAACCAACCTTGCGGGAAAACAAACCTTGTGGGAAAACAAACCTTGTGGGAAAACAAACCTTGTGAGAAAACAAACCTTGTGGGGAAACAAACCTAGTGGGAAAACAAACCTTGTGAGAAAACAAACCTTGTGGGAAAACCAACCTTATGGGAAAACAAGCCTAGTTTGAAAACAAACCTTGTGGGTAAACAAACATTTCGGGAAAACCAACCTTGTGGGAAAACAAACCTTGTGGGAAAACCAACCTTGTGGGAAAACGAACCTTTTGGGAAAACAAACCTTATGGGAAAACAAACCTTGTGGGGAAACAAACCTTGTGGGAAAACCAAACTTGCGGGAAAGCGAGCCTTTTGTTAAAACCAACACAGTGGGAAAACAAACCTTGTGGGAAAACCAACCTTGCGGGAAAACCAACCTTGGGGGAAAACAAAGCTTGTGGGAAAACAAACCTTGTGGGAAAACCAACCTCGCGGGAAAAACAACCTAGTGGGAAAACAAACCTTGTGAGAAAACAAACCTTGTGGGAAAACCAACCTTATGGGGAAAGCAACCCTGCGGGAAAACCAACCTTGCGGGAAAACCAACCTTGTGGGAAAGCGAACCTTTCGGGAAAACCAACACAGTGGGAAAACAAACCTAGTGGGAAAACTAACCTTGTGAGAAAACAATCCTTGTGGGAAAACAAACCTTGTGGGGAAACAAACCTTGCGGGAAAACTAACCTTGTGGGAAAACAAACCTTGCGGGAAAACCAACCTTGTGGGAAAACCAACCTTGTGGGGAAACAAAACTTTCGGGAAAACAAACCTTGTGGGAAAACAAACCTTATGGGAAAACAAACCTTGTGGGAAAACAAACCTTTCGGGAAAACCAACCTTGTGGGAAAACAAACCTAGTGGGAAAACAAACCTTCTGAGAAAACAAACCTTATGGGAAAACAAACCTAGTGGGAAAACAAACCTTGTGAGAAAACAAACCTTGTGGGAAAACCAACCTTATGGGGAAACAAAGCCTGCGGGAAAACCAACCTTGTGGGAAAACCAACCTTGCGGGAAAGCGAACCTTTTGGGAAAACCAACAAAGTGGGAAAACAAACCTTGTGAGAAAACAATCCTTGTGGGAAAACAAACCTTGTGGGGAAACAAACCTTGTGGGGAAACAAACCTTGTGGGAAAACTAACCTTGTGGGAAAACAAACCTTGCGGGAAAACAAACCTTGTGGGAAAACAAACCCTGCGGGAAAACCAACCTTGTGGGAAAACCAACCTTGTGGGGAAATAAACCTTTCGGGAAAACCAACCTTGTGGGAAAACAAACCTTGTGGGAAAACAAACCTTGTGAGAAAACAAACCTTGTGGGGAAAGAAACCCTGGGGGAAAACAAAGCTTGTGGGAAAACAAACCTTGTGGGAAAACCAACCTAGTGGGAAAAACAACCTAATGGGAAAACAAACCTTGTGAGAAAACAAACCTTCTGGGAAAACCAACCTTATGGGGAAAGCAACCCTGCGGGAAAACCAACCTTGTGGGAAAACCAACCTTGTGGGAAAGCGAACCTTTTGGGAAAACCAGCACAGTGGGAAAACAAACCTTGTGGGAAAACCAACCTTGCGGAAAAACCAACCTTGGGGGAAAACAAACCTTGTGGGAAAACAAACCTTGTGGGGAAACAAACCTAGTGGGAAAACAAACCTTGTGAGAAAACAATCCTTGTGGGAAAATAAACCTTGTGGGGAAACAAACCTTGCGGGAAAACTAACCTTGTGGGAAAACTAACCCTGCGGGAAAACCAACATTGTGGGAAAACCAACCTTGTGGGGAAACAAACCTTGTGGGAAAACCAACCTTGCGGGAAAGCGAACCTTTTGTTAAAACCAACACAGTGGGAAAACAAACCTTGTGGGAAAACCAACCTTGTGGGAAAACCAACCTTATGGGGAAAGCAACCCTGCGGGAAAACCAACCTTGTAGGAAAACCAACCTTGGGGGAAAACAAACCCTGCGGAAAACCAACATTGTGGGAAAACCAACCTTGTGGGGAAACAAACCTTGTGGGAAAACCAACCTTGCGGGAAAGCGAACCTTTTGTTAAAACCAACACAGTGGGAAAACAAACCTTGTGGGAAAACCAACCTTGTGGGAAAACCAACCTTATGGGGAAAACAAACCTTGTGGGAAAACCAACCTTGCGGAAAAACCAACCTTGGGGGAAAACAAACCTTGTGGGAAAACAAACCTTGTGGGGAAACAAACCTAGTGGGAAAACAAACCTTGTGAGAAAACAATCCTTGTGGGAAAATAAACCTTGTGGCGAAACAAACCTTGCGGGAAAACTAACCTTGTGGGAAAACAAACCCTGCGGGAAAACCAACTTTGCGGGAAAACCAACCTTGGGGGAAAACAAAGCTTGTGGGAAAACAAACCTTGTGGGAAAACCAACCTAGTGGGAAAAACAACCTAGTGGGAAAACAAACCTTGTGAGAAAACAAACCTTGTGGGAAAACCAACCTTATGGGGAAAGCAACCCTGCGGGAAAACCAACCTTGTAGGAAAACCAACCTTGTGGGAAAGCGAACCTTTTGGGAAAAACATCACAGTGGGAAAACCAACCTTGTGGGAAAGCGAACCTTTTGGGAAAACCAGCACAGTGGGAAAACAAACCTTGTGGGAAAACCAACCTTGCGGAAAAACCAACACAGTGGGAAAACAAACCTTGTGAGAAAACCAACCTCGGGGGAAAACAAACCTTGTGGGAAAACCAACCTTGTGGGAAAGCGAACCTTTTGGGAAAAACAACACAGTGGGAAAACCAACCTTGTGGGAAAGCGAACCTTTTGGGAAAACCAGCACAGTGGGAAAACAAACCTAGTGGGAAAACAAACCTTGTGAGAAAACAATCCTTGTGGGAAAACAAACCTTGTGGGGAAACAAACCTTGCGGGAAAACTAACCTTGTGGGAAAACAAACCCTGCGGGAAAACCAACCTTGTGGGAAAACAAACCTTGTGGGGAAACCAACCTTGTGGGAAAACAAACCTTGTGGGAAAACAAACCTTGTGGGAAAACAAACCTTGTGGGAAAACAAACCTAGTGGGAAAAACAACCTAGTGGGAAAACAAACCTTGTGAGAAAACAAACCTTGTGGGAAAACCAACCTTATGGGGAAAGCAACCCTGCGGGAAAACCAACCTTGTAGGAAAACCAACCTTGTGGGAAAGCGAACCTTTTGGGAAAAACAACACAGTGGGAAAACCAACCTTGTGGGAAAGCGAACCTTTTGGGAAAACCAGCACAGTGGGAAAACAAACCTAGTGGGAAAACAAACCTTGTGAGAAAACAATCCTTGTGGGAAAACAAACCTTGTGGGGAAACAAACCTTGCGGGAAAACTAACCTTGTGGGAAAACAAACCCTGCGGGAAAACCAACCTTGTGGGAAAACAAACCTTGTGGGGAAACCAACCTTGTGGGAAAACAAACCTTGTGGGAAAACAAACCTTGTGGGAAAACAAACCCTGCGGGAAAACCAACCTTGTGGGAAAACAAACCTTGTGGGGAAACCAACCTTGTGGGAAAACAAACCTTGTGGGAAAACAAACCTTGTGGGAAAACAAACCTTGTGGGAAAACCAACCTAGTGGGAAAAACAACCTAGTGGGAAAACAAACCTTGTGAGAAAACAAACCTTGTGGGAAAACCAACCTTATGGGGAAAGCAACCCTGCGGGAAAACCAACCTTGTAGGAAAACCAACCTTGTGGGAAAGCGAACCTTTTGGGAAAAACAACACAGTGGGAAAACCAACCTTGTGGGAAAGCGAACCTTTTGGGAAAACCAGCACAGTGGGAAAACAAACCTAGTGGGAAAACAAACCTTGTGAGAAAACAATCCTTGTGGGAAAACAAACCTTGTGGGGAAACAAACCTTGCGGGAAAACTAACCTTGTGGGAAAACAAACCCTGCGGGAAAACCAACCTTGTGGGAAAACAAACCTTGTGGGGAAACCAACCTTGTGGGAAAACAAACCTTGTGGGAAAACAAACCTTGTGGGAAAACAAACCTTGTGGGAAAACAAACCTTATGGGGAAACAAACCTTGTGGGAAAACCAACCTAGAGGAAAAACAAATCTTGAGGGAAAACAAACCTTGTGGGAAAACAAACCTTGTGGGAAAGACAACCTTCTGGGAAAACCAAAACAGTGGGAAAACACACCTTGTGAGAAAACAAACCTTGTGGGAAAACAAGCCTTGTGGGGAAACAAACCTTGTGGGAAAACAAACATTGTGTTAAATCAGACCTTGTGGGAAAACTAACCTTGCGGGAAAACCAACCTTGTGGGAAAACCAACCTTATGGGAAAACCAACCATGCGGGAAAACCAACCTTGGGGGAAAACAAACCTTGTGGGAAAACAAACCTTGTGGGAAAACCAACCTTCTGGGGAAACAAACCCTGCGGGAAAACCAACCTTGTTTGAAAACCAACCTTGCGGGAAAGTGAACCTTTCGGGAAAACCAACACAGTGGGAAAACAAACCTTGTGAGAAAACAATCCTTGTGGGAAAACAAACCTTGTGAGGAAACAAACCTTGTGGGGAAAAAAACCTTGTGGGAAAACTAACCTTGTGGGAAAACAAACCTTGCGGGAAAACTAACCTTGTGGGAAAACAAACCCTGCGGGAAAACCAACCTTGTGGGAAAACCAACCTTGTGGGGAAACAAACCTTTCGGGAAAACCAACCTTGTGGGAAAACAAACCTTGTGGGAAAACAAACCTTGTGAGAAAACAAACCTTGTGTGGAAACAAACCTTGTGGGAAAACAAACCTTGTGAGAAAACAAACCTTGTGGGAAAACCAACCTTGCGGGAAAGCGAACCTTGCGGGAAAGCGAACCTTTTGGGAAAACCAACACAGTTGGAAAACAAACCTTGTGAGAAAACAATCCTTGTGGGAAAACAAACCTTGTGGGGAAACAAACCTTGTGGGGAAACAAACCTTGTGGGAAAACTAACCTTGTGGGAAAACAAACCTTGCGGGAAAACTAACCTTGTGGGAAAACAAACCCTGCGGGAAAACCAACTTTGTGGGAAAACCAACCTTGCGGGGAAACAAACCTTTCGGGAAAACCAACCTTGTGGAAAAACAAACCTTGTGGGAAATCAAACCTTGTGGGAAAACAAACCTTGTGGGAAAACAAACCTTGTGGGAAAACCAACCTTGTGGGAAAACCAACCTTGTGGGGAAACAAGCCTTTCGGGAAAACCAACCTTGTGGGAAAACAAACCTTGTGGGAAAACAAACCTTGTGGGAAAACAAACCTTGTGGGAAAACAAACCTTGTGAAAAAACAAACCTTGTGGGGAAACAAACCTTGTGGGAAAACCAACCTTGCAGGAAAGCGAACCTTTTGGGAAAACCAACACAGTGGAAAAACAAACCTTGTGGGAAAACCAACCTTGCGGGAAAACCAACCTTGGGGGAAAACAAAGCGTGTGGGAAAACAAACCTTGTGGGAAAACCAACCTAGTGGGAAAAAAAAACCTAGTGGGAAAACAAACCTTGTGAGAAAACAAACCTTGTGGGAAAACCAACCTTATGGGGAAAGCAACCCTGCGGGAAAACCAACCTTGTGGGAAAACCAACCTTGTGGGAAAACCAACCTTGTGGGAAAGCGAACCTTTTGGGAAAACCAACACAGTGGGAAAACAAACCTTGTGGGAAAACCAACCATGCGGGAAAACCAACCTCGGGGGAAAACAAACCTTGTGGGAAAACAAATCTTGTGGGGAAACAAACCTAGTGGGAAAACAAACCTTGTGAGAAAACAATCCTTGTGGGAAAGCAAACCTTGTGGGGAAACAAACCTTGCGGGAAAACTAACCTTGTGGGAAAACAAACCCTGCGGGAAAACCAACCTTGTGAGAAAACAAACCTTGTGGGAAAACCAACCTTATGGGAAAACAAACCTAGTGGGAAAACAAACCTTGTGGGGAAACAAACCTTGTGAGAAAACAAACCTTGTGGGAAAACCAACCTTATGGGAAAACAAACCTAGTGGGAAAACAAACCTTGTGGGGAAAAAAACCTTGTGGGAAAACCAACCTAGTGGGAAAACAAACCTTGTGAGAAAACAAACCTTGTGGGAAAACCAGCCTTATGGGGAAACAAACCCTGCGGGAAAACCAACCTTGTGGGAAAACCAACCTTGCGGGAAAGCGAACCTTTTGGGATAACCAACACAGTGGGAAAACAAACCTTGTGAGAAAACAATCCTTGTGGGAAAACACACCATGTGGGGAAACAAACCTTGTGGGGAAACAAACCTTGTGGGAAAACTAACCTTGTGGGAAAACAAACCTTGCGGGAAAACTAAGCTTGTGGGAAAACAAACCCTGCGGGAAAACCAACCTTGTGCGAAAACCAACCATGTGGGGAAACAAACCTTTCGAATAAACCAACCTTGTGGGAATACAAACCTTGTGGGAAAACAAACCTTGTGGGAAAACAAACCTTGTGAGAAAACAAACCTTGTGGTAAAACCAACCTTATGGGGAAAGCAACCCTGCAGGAAAACCAACCTTGTGGGAAAACCAACCTTGTGGGAAAACCAACCTTGTGGGAAAGCGAACCTTTTGGGAAAACCAACACAGTGGGAAAACAAACCTTGTGGGAAAACCAACCTTGCGGGAAAACCAACCTCGGGGGAAAACAAACCTTGTGGGAAAACAAACCTTGTGGGGAAACAAACCTAGTGGGAAAACAAACCTTGTGAGAAAACAATCCTTGTGGGAAAACAAACCTTGTGGGGAAACAAACCTTGCGGGAAAACTAACCTTGTGGGAAAACAAACCCTGCGGGAAAACCAACCTTGTGGGAAAACCAACCTTGTGGGGAAACAAACCTTTCGGGAAAACCAACCTTGTGGGGAAACAAACCTTGTGGGAAAACAAACCTTGTGTTAAAACAAACCTTGTGGGAAAACAAACCTTGTGAGAAAACAAACCTTGTGGGGAAACAAACCTAGTGGTAAAACAAACCTTGTGAGAAAACAAACCTTGTGGGAAAACCAACCTTATGGGAAAACAAACCTAGTGGGAAAACAAACCTTGTGGGGAAACAAACCTTTCGGGAAAACCAACCTTGTGGGAAAACAAACCTTGTGGGAAAACCAACCTAGTGGGAAAACAAACCTTGTGAGAAAACAAACCTTGTGGGAAAACCAACCTTATGGGGAAACAAACCCTGCGGGAAAACCAACCTTGTGGGAAAACCAACCTTGCGGGAAAGCGAACCTTTTGGGATAACCAACACAGTGGGAAAACAAACCTTGTGAGAAAACAATCCTTGTGGGAAAACACACCTTGTGGGGAAACAAACCTTGTGGGGAAACAAACCTTGTGGGAAAACTAACCTTGTGGGAAAACAAACCTTGCGGGAAAACTAACCTTGTGGGAAAACAAACCCTGCGGGAAAACCAACCTTGTGGGAAAACCAACCATGTGGGGAAACAAACCTTTCGAATAAACCAACCTTGTGGGAATACAAACCTTGTGGGAAAACAAACCTTGTGGGAAAACAAACCTTGTGGGAAAACAAACCTTGTGAGAAAACAAACCTTGTGGGGAAAGAAACCCTGGGGGAAAACAAAGCTTGTGGGAAAACCAACAACCAACAACCAACAACAAAGCTTGTGGGAAAAACAACCTAGTGGGAAAACAAACCTTGTGAGAAAACAAACCTTGTGAAAACCAACAACCAACAACAAAGCTTGTGGGAAAAACAACCTAGTGGGAAAACAAACCTTGTGAGAAAACAAACCTTGTGGGAAAACCAACCTTATGGGGAAAGCAACCCTGCGGGAAAACCAACCTTGTAGGAAAACCAACCTTGTCGGAAAGCGAACCTTTTGGGAAAAACAACACAGTGGGAAAACAAACCTTGTGGGAAAACCAACCTTGCGGAAAAACCAACCTTGGGGGAAAACAAACCTTGTGGGAAAACAAACCTTGTGGGGAAACAAACCTAGTGGGAAAACAAACCTTGTGAGAAAACAATCCTTGTGGGAAAACAAACCTTGTGGGGAAACAAACCTTGCGGGAAAACTAACCTTGTGGGAAAACAAACCCTGCGGGAAAACCAACCTTGTGGGAAAACCAACCTTGTGGGGAAACAAACCTTTCGGGAAAACTAACCTTGTGGGAAAACAAACCCTGCGGGAAAACCAACCTTGTGGGAAAACAAACCTTGTGGGAAAACAAACCTTGTGGGAAAACAAACCTTATGGGGAAACAAACCTTGTGGGAAAACCAACCTTGTGAGAAAACTAACGTTGTGGGAAAATCAACCTTGTGGGAAAACAAACCTTGTGAGAAAACAAACCTTGTGGGGAAACAAACCTTGTGGGAAAACCAACCTTGCGGGAAAGCGAACCTTCTGGGAAAACCAACACAGTGGGAAAACAAACCTTGTGGGAAAACCAACCTTGCGGGAAAACCAACCTTGGGGGAAAACAAAGCATGTGGGAAAACAAATCTTGTGGGGAAACAAACCTAGTGGGAAAACAAACCTTGTGAGAAAACAATCCTTGTGGGAAAGCAAACCTTGTGGGGAAACAAACCTTGCGGGAAAACTAACCTTGTGGGAAAACAAACCCTGCGGGAAAACCAACCTTGTGAGAAAACAAACCTTGTGGGAAAACCAACCTTATGGGAAAACAAACCTAGTGGGAAAACAAACCTTGTGGGGAAACAAACCTTGTGAGAAAACAAACCTTGTGGGAAAACCAACCTTATGGGAAAACAAACCTAGTGGGAAAACAAACCTTGTGGGGAAACAAACCTTGTGGGAAAACCAACCTAGTGGGAAAACAAACCTTGTGAGAAAACAAACCTTGTGGGAAAACCAGCCTTATGGGGAAACAAACCCTGCGGGAAAACCAACCTTGTGGGAAAACCAACCTTGCGGGAAAGCGAACCTTTTGGGATAACCAACACAGTGGGAAAACAAACCTTGTGAGAAAACAATCCTTGTGGGAAAACACACCATGTGGGGAAACAAACCTTGTGGGGAAACAAACCTTGTGGGAAAACTAACCTTGTGGGAAAACAAACCTTGCGGGAAAACTAAGCTTGTGGGAAAACAAACCCTGCGGGAAAACCAACCTTGTGCGAAAACCAACCATGTGGGGAAACAAACCTTTCGAATAAACCAACCTTGTGGGAATACAAACCTTGTGGGAAAACAAACCTTGTGGGAAAACAAACCTTGTGAGAAAACAAACCTTGTGGTAAAACCAACCTTATGGGGAAAGCAACCCTGCAGGAAAACCAACCTTGTGGGAAAACCAACCTTGTGGGAAAACCAACCTTGTGGGAAAGCGAACCTTTTGGGAAAACCAACACAGTGGGAAAACAAACCTTGTGGGAAAACCAACCTTGCGGGAAAACCAACCTCGGGGGAAAACAAACCTTGTGGGAAAACAAACCTTGTGGGGAAACAAACCTAGTGGGAAAACAAACCTTGTGAGAAAACAATCCTTGTGGGAAAACAAACCTTGTGGGGAAACAAACCTTGCGGGAAAACTAACCTTGTGGGAAAACAAACCCTGCGGGAAAACCAACCTTGTGGGAAAACCAACCTTGTGGGGAAACAAACCTTTCGGGAAAACCAACCTTGTGGGGAAACAAACCTTGTGGGAAAACAAACCTTGTGTTAAAACAAACCTTGTGGGAAAACAAACCTTGTGAGAAAACAAACCTTGTGGGGAAACAAACCTAGTGGTAAAACAAACCTTGTGAGAAAACAAATCTTGTGGGAAAACCAACCTTATGGGAAAACAAACCTAGTGGGAAAACAAACCTTGTGGGGAAACAAACCTTTCGGGAAAACCAACCTTGTGGGAAAACAAACCTTGTGGGAAAACCAACCTAGTGGGAAAACAAACCTTGTGAGAAAACAAACCTTGTGGGAAAACCAACCTTATGGGGAAACAAACCCTGCGGGAAAACCAACCTTGTGGGAAAACCAACCTTGCGGGAAAGCGAACCTTTTGGGATAACCAACACAGTGGGAAAACAAACCTTGTGAGAAAACAATCCTTGTGGGAAAACACACCTTGTGGGGAAACAAACCTTGTGGGGAAACAAACCTTGTGGGAAAACTAACCTTGTGGGAAAACAAACCTTGCGGGAAAACTAACCTTGTGGGAAAACAAACCCTGCGGGAAAACCAACCTTGTGGGAAAACCAACCATGTGGGGAAACAAACCTTTCGAATAAACCAACCTTGTGGGAATACAAACCTTGTGGGAAAACAAACCTTGTGGGAAAACAAACCTTGTGGGAAAACAAACCTTGTGAGAAAACAAACCTTGTGGGGAAAGAAACCCTGGGGGAAAACAAAGCTTGTGGGAAAACCAACAACCAACAACCAACAACAAAGCTTGTGGGAAAAACAACCTAGTGGGAAAACAAACCTTGTGAGAAAACAAACCTTGTGAAAACCAACAACCAACAACAAAGCTTGTGGGAAAAACAACCTAGTGGGAAAACAAACCTTGTGAGAAAACAGACCTTGTGGGAAAACCAACCTTATGGGGAAAGCAACCCTGCGGGAAAACCAACCTTGTAGGAAAACCAACCTTGTCGGAAAGCGAACCTTTTGGGAAAAACAACACAGTGGGAAAACAAACCTTGTGGGAAAACCAACCTTGCGGAAAAACCAACCTTGGGGGAAAACAAACCTTGTGGGAAAACAAACCTTGTGGGGAAACAAACCTAGTGGGAAAACAAACCTTGTGAGAAAACAATCCTTGTGGGAAAACAAACCTTGTGGGGAAACAAACCTTGCGGGAAAACTAACCTTGTGGGAAAACAAACCCTGCGGGAAAACCAACCTTGTGGGAAAACCAACCTTGTGGGGAAACAAACCTTTCGGGAAAACTAACCTTGTGGGAAAACAAACCCTGCGGGAAAACCAACCTTGTGGGAAAACAAACCTTGTGGGAAAACAAACCTTGTGGGAAAACAAACCTTATGGGGAAACAAACCTTGTGGGAAAACCAACCTTGTGAGAAAACTAACGTTGTGGGAAAATCAACCTTGTGGGAAAACAAACCTTGTGAGAAAACAAACCTTGTGGGGAAACAAACCTTGTGGGAAAACCAACCTTGCGGGAAAGCGAACCTTCTGGGAAAACCAACACAGTGGGAAAACAAACCTTGTGGGAAAACCAACCTTGCGGGAAAACCAACCTTGGGGGAAAACAAAGCATGTGGGAAAACAAACCTTGTGGGAAAACCAACCTAGTGGGAAAAACAACCTAGTGGGAAAACAAACCTTGTGAGAAAACAAACCTTGTGGGAAAACCAACCTTATGGGGAAAGCAACCCTGCGGGAAAACCAACCTTGTGGGAAAACCAACCTTGTGGGAAAACCAACCTTGTGGGAAAGCGAACCTTTTGGGAAAACCAACACAGTGGGAAAACAAACCTTGTGGGAAAACCAACCTTGCGGGAAAACCAACCTTGGAGGAAAACAAACCTTGTGGGAAAACAAACCTTGTGGGGAAACAAACCTAGTTGGAAAACAAACCTGGTGAGAAAACAATCCTTGTGGGAAAACAAACCTTGTGTTAAAACAAACCTTGTGGGAAAACAAACCTTGTGAGAAAACAAACCTTGTGGGGAAACAAACCTTGTGGGAAAACAAACCTTGTGGGGAAAGAAACCTAGTGGGAAAACAAACCTTGCGTGAAAACAAACCTTGTGGGAAAACAAACCTTGTGTTAAAACAAACCTTGTGGGAAAACAAACCTTGTGAGAAAATAAACCTTGTGGGGAAACAAACCTAGTGGGAAAACAAACCTTGTGAGAAAACAAACCTTGTGGGAAAACCAACCATATGGGAAAACAAACCTAGTTGGAAAACAAACCTTGTGGGGAAACAAACCTTTCGGGAAAACCAACCTTGTGGGAAAACAAACCTTGTGGGAAAACAAACCTTGTGGGAAAACCAACCTAGTGGGAAAACAAACCTTGTGAGAAAACACACCTTGTGGGAAAACCAACCTTATGGGGAAACAAACCCTCCGGGAAAACCAACTTTGTGGGAAAACCAACCTTGCGGGAAAGCGAACCTTTTGGGAAAACCAACACAGTGGGAAAACAAACCTTGTGAGAAAACAATCCTTGTGGGAAAACAAACTTTGTGGGGAAACAAACCTTGTGGGGAAACAAACCTTGTGGGAAAACTAACCTTGTGGGAAAACAAACCTTGCGGGAAAACTAACCTTGTGGGAAAACAAACCCTGCGGGAAAACCAACCTTGTGGGGAAACAAACCTTGTGGGGAAACAAACCTTTCGGGAAAACCAATCTTGTGGGAAAACAAACCTTGTGGGAAAACAAATCTTGTGGGAAAACAAACCTTGTGGGAAAACAAACCTTGTGAGAAAACAAACCTTGTGGGGAAAGAAACCCTGCGGGAAAACCAACCTTGGGGGAAAAAAAACCTTGTGGGAAAACAAACCTAGTGGGAAAGCGAACCTTTTGGGAAAACCAACACAGTGGGAAAACAAACCTTGTGAGAAAACAAACCTTGTGGGAAAACCAACCTTATGGGGAAACAAACCCTCCGGGAAAACCAACCTTGTGGGAAAGCGAACCTTTTGGGAAAACCAACACAGTGGGAAAACAAACCTTGTGGGAAAACCAACCTTGCGGGAAAACCAACCTCGGGGGAAAACAAACCTTGTGGGAAAACAAACCTTGTGGGGAAACAAACCTAGTGGGAAAACAAACCTTGTGAGAAAACAATCCTTGTGGGAAAACAAACCTTGTGGGGAAACAAACCTTGCGGGAAAACTAACCTTGTGGGAAAACAAACCCTGCGGGAAAACCAACCTTGTGGGAAAACCAACCTTGTGGGGAAACAAACCTTTCGGGAAAACCAACCTTGTGGGGAAACAAACCTTGTGGGAAAACAAACCTTGTGTTAAAACAAACCTTGTGGGAAAACAAACCTTGTGAGAAAACAAACCTTGTGGGGAAACAAACCTAGTGGTAAAACAAACCTTGTGAGAAAACAAACCTTGTGGGAAAACCAACCTTATGGGAAAACAAACCTAGTGGGAAAACAAACCTTGTGGGGAAACAAACCTTTCGGGAAAACCAACCTTGTGGGAAAACAAACCTTGTGGGAAAACCAACCTAGTGGGAAAACAAACCTTGTGAGAAAACAAACCTTGTGGGAAAACCAACCTTATGGGGAAACAAACCCTGCGGGAAAACCAACCTTGTGGGAAAACCAACCTTGCGGGAAAGCGAACCTTTTGGGATAACCAACACAGTGGGAAAACAAACCTTGTGAGAAAACAATCCTTGTGGGAAAACACACCTTGTGGGGAAACAAACCTTGTGGGGAAACAAACCTTGTGGGAAAACTAACCTTGTGGGAAAACAAACCTTGCGGGAAAACTAACCTTGTGGGAAAACAAACCCTGCGGGAAAACCAACCTTGTGGGAAAACCAACCATGTGGGGAAACAAACCTTTCGAATAAACCAACCTTGTGGGAATACAAACCTTGTGGGAAAACAAACCTTGTGGGAAAACAAACCTTGTGGGAAAACAAACCTTGTGAGAAAACAAACCTTGTGGGGAAAGAAACCCTGGGGGAAAACAAAGCTTGTGGGAAAACCAACAACCAACAACCAACAACAAAGCTTGTGGGAAAAACAACCTAGTGGGAAAACAAACCTTGTGAGAAAACAAACCTTGTGAAAACCAACAACCAACAACAAAGCTTGTGGGAAAAACAACCTTGTGGGAAAACAAACCTTGTGGGAAAACAAACCTTGTGGGAAAACAAACCTTATGGGGAAACAAACCTTGTGGGAAAACCAACCTTGTGAGAAAACTAACGTTGTGGGAAAATCAACCTTGTGGGAAAACAAACCTTGTGAGAAAACAAACCTTGTGGGGAAACAAACCTTGTGGGAAAACCAACCTTGCGGGAAAGCGAACCTTCTGGGAAAACCAACACAGTGGGAAAACAAACCTTGTGGGAAAACCAACCTTGCGGGAAAACCAACCTTGGGGGAAAACAAAGCATGTGGGAAAACAAACCTTGTGGGAAAACCAACCTAGTGGGAAAAACAACCTAGTGGGAAAACAAACCTTGTGAGAAAACAAACCTTGTGGGAAAACCAACCTTATGGGGAAAGCAACCCTGCGGGAAAACCAACCTTGTGGGAAAACCAACCTTGTGGGAAAACCAACCTTGTGGGAAAGCGAACCTTTTGGGAAAACCAACACAGTGGGAAAACAAACCTTGTGGGAAAACCAACCTTGCGGGAAAACCAACCTTGGAGGAAAACAAACCTTGTGGGAAAACAAACCTTGTGGGGAAACAAACCTAGTTGGAAAACAAACCTGGTGAGAAAACAATCCTTGTGGGAAAACAAACCTTGTGTTAAAACAAACCTTGTGGGAAAACAAACCTTGTGAGAAAACAAACCTTGTGGGGAAACAAACCTTGTGGGAAAACAAACCTTGTGGGGAAAGAAACCTAGTGGGAAAACAAACCTTGCGTGAAAACAAACCTTGTGGGAAAACAAACCTTGTGTTAAAACAAACCTTGTGGGAAAACAAACCTTGTGAGAAAATAAACCTTGTGGGGAAACAAACCTAGTGGGAAAACAAACCTTGTGAGAAAACAAACCTTGTGGGAAAACCAACCATATGGGAAAACAAACCTAGTTGGAAAACAAACCTTGTGGGGAAACAAACCTTTCGGGAAAACCAACCTTGTGGGAAAACAAACCTTGTGGGAAAACAAACCTTGTGGGAAAACCAACCTAGTGGGAAAACAAACCTTGTGAGAAAACACACCTTGTGGGAAAACCAACCTTATGGGGAAACAAACCCTCCGGGAAAACCAACTTTGTGGGAAAACCAACCTTGCGGGAAAGCGAACCTTTTGGGAAAACCAACACAGTGGGAAAACAAACCTTGTGAGAAAACAATCCTTGTGGGAAAACAAACTTTGTGGGGAAACAAACCTTGTGGGGAAACAAACCTTGTGGGAAAACTAACCTTGTGGGAAAACAAACCTTGCGGGAAAACTAACCTTGTGGGAAAACAAACCCTGCGGGAAAACCAACCTTGTGGGGAAACAAACCTTGTGGGGAAACAAACCTTTCGGGAAAACCAATCTTGTGGGAAAACAAACCTTGTGGGAAAACAAATCTTGTGGGAAAACAAACCTTGTGGGAAAACAAACCTTGTGAGAAAACAAACCTTGTGGGGAAAGAAACCCTGCGGGAAAACCAACCTTGGGGGAAAAAAAACCTTGTGGGAAAACAAACCTAGTGGGAAAGCGAACCTTTTGGGAAAACCAACACAGTGGGAAAACAAACCTTGTGAGAAAACAAACCTTGTGGGAAAACCAACCTTATGGGGAAACAAACCCTCCGGGAAAACCAACCTTGTGGGAAAGCGAACCTTTTGGGAAAACCAACACAGTGGGAAAACAAACCTTGTGGGAAAACCAACCTTGCGGGAAAACCAACCTCGGGGGAAAACAAACCTTGTGGGAAAACAAACCTTGTGGGGAAACAAACCTAGTGGGAAAACAAACCTTGTGAGAAAACAATCCTTGTGGGAAAACAAACCTTGTGGGGAAACAAACCTTGCGGGAAAACTAACCTTGTGGGAAAACAAACCCTGCGGGAAAACCAACCTTGTGGGAAAACCAACCTTGTGGGGAAACAAACCTTTCGGGAAAACCAACCTTGTGGGGAAACAAACCTTGTGGGAAAACAAACCTTGTGTTAAAACAAACCTTGTGGGAAAACAAACCTTGTGAGAAAACAAACCTTGTGGGGAAACAAACCTAGTGGTAAAACAAACCTTGTGAGAAAACAAACCTTGTGGGAAAACCAACCTTATGGGAAAACAAACCTAGTGGGAAAACAAACCTTGTGGGGAAACAAACCTTTCGGGAAAACCAACCTTGTGGGAAAACAAACCTTGTGGGAAAACCAACCTAGTGGGAAAACAAACCTTGTGAGAAAACAAACCTTGTGGGAAAACCAACCTTATGGGGAAACAAACCCTGCGGGAAAACCAACCTTGTGGGAAAACCAACCTTGCGGGAAAGCGAACCTTTTGGGATAACCAACACAGTGGGAAAACAAACCTTGTGAGAAAACAATCCTTGTGGGAAAACACACCTTGTGGGGAAACAAACCTTGTGGGGAAACAAACCTTGTGGGAAAACTAACCTTGTGGGAAAACAAACCTTGCGGGAAAACTAACCTTGTGGGAAAACAAACCCTGCGGGAAAACCAACCTTGTGGGAAAACCAACCATGTGGGGAAACAAACCTTTCGAATAAACCAACCTTGTGGGAATACAAACCTTGTGGGAAAACAAACCTTGTGGGAAAACAAACCTTGTGGGAAAACAAACCTTGTGAGAAAACAAACCTTGTGGGGAAAGAAACCCTGGGGGAAAACAAAGCTTGTGGGAAAACCAACAACCAACAACCAACAACAAAGCTTGTGGGAAAAACAACCTAGTGGGAAAACAAACCTTGTGAGAAAACAAACCTTGTGAAAACCAACAACCAACAACAAAGCTTGTGGGAAAAACAACCTAGTGGGAAAACAAACCTTGTGAGAAAACAAACCTTGTGGGAAAACCAACCTTATGGGGAAAGCAACCCTGCGGGAAAACCAACCTTGTAGGAAAACCAACCTTGTCGGAAAGCGAACCTTTTGGGAAAAACAACACAGTGGGAAAACAAACCTTGTGGGAAAACCAACCTTGCGGAAAAACCAACCTTGGGGGAAAACAAACCTTGTGGGAAAACAAACCTTGTGGGGAAACAAACCTAGTGGGAAAACAAACCTTGTGAGAAAACAATCCTTGTGGGAAAACAAACCTTGTGGGGAAACAAACCTTGCGGGAAAACTAACCTTGTGGGAAAACAAACCCTGCGGGAAAACCAACCTTGTGGGAAAACCAACCTTGTGGGGAAACAAACCTTTCGGGAAAACTAACCTTGTGGGAAAACAAACCCTGCGGGAAAACCAACCTTGTGGGAAAACAAACCTTGTGGGAAAACAAACCTTGTGGGAAAACAAACCTTATGGGGAAACAAACCTTGTGGGAAAACCAACCTTGTGAGAAAACTAACGTTGTGGGAAAATCAACCTTGTGGGAAAACAAACCTTGTGAGAAAACAAACCTTGTGGGGAAACAAACCTTGTGGGAAAACCAACCTTGCGGGAAAGCGAACCTTCTGGGAAAACCAACACAGTGGGAAAACAAACCTTGTGGGAAAACCAACCTTGCGGGAAAACCAACCTTGGGGGAAAACAAAGCATGTGGGAAAACAAACCTTGTGGGAAAACCAACCTAGTGGGAAAAACAACCTAGTGGGAAAACAAACCTTGTGAGAAAACAAACCTTGTGGGAAAACCAACCTTATGGGGAAAGCAACCCTGCGGGAAAACCAACCTTGTGGGAAAACCAACCTTGTGGGAAAACCAACCTTGTGGGAAAGCGAACCTTTTGGGAAAACCAACACAGTGGGATAACAAACCTTGTGGGAAAACCAACCTTGCGGGAAAACCAACCTTGGAGGAAAACAAACCTTGTGGGAAAACAAACCTTGTGGGGAAACAAACCTAGTTGGAAAACAAACCTTGTGAGAAAACAAACCTTGTGGGGAAAGAAACCCTGCGGGAAAACCAACCTTGGGGGAAAAAAAACCTTGTGGGAAAACAAACCTAGTGGGAAAGCGAACCTTTTGGGAAAACCAACACAGTGGGAAAACAAACCTTGTGAGAAAACAAACCTTGTGGGAAAACCAACCTTATGGGGAAACAAACCCTCCGGGAAAACCAACCTTGTGGGAAAACCAACCTTGCGGGAAAGCGAACCTTTTGGGAAAACCAACACAGTGGGAAAACAAACCTTGTGAGAAAACAACCCTTGTGGGAAAACAAACCTTGTGGGGAAACAAACCTTGTGGGGAAACAAACCTTGTGGGAAAACTAACCTTGTGGGAAAACAAACCTTGCTGGAAAACTAACCTTGTGGGAAAACAAACCCTGCGGGAAAACCAACCTTGTGGGAAAACCGACCTTGTGGGGAAACAAACCTTTCGGGAAAACCAATCTTGTGGGAAAACAAACCTTGTGGGAAAACAAATCTTGTGGGAAAACAAACCTTGTGGGAAAACAAACCTTGTGAGAAAACAAACCTTGTGGGGAAAGAAACCCTGCGGGAAAACCAACCTTGGGGGAAAACCAACCTTGTGGGAAAACCAACCTTGTGGGAAAGCCAACCTTTTGGGAAAACCAACACAGTGGGAAAACAAACCTTGTGAGAAAACAATCCTTGTGGGAAAACAAACCTTATGGGGAAACAAACCTTGTGGGGAAACAAACCTTGTGGGAAAACTAACCTTTTGGGAAAACAAACCCTGCGGGAAAACCAACCTTGTGGAAAACCAACCTTGTGGGGAAACAAACCTTGTGGGGAAACAATCCTTGTGGGAAAACTAACCTTGTGAGAAAACAAACCTTGTGGGAAAACAAACCTTGTGGGGAAACAAACCTAGTTGGAAAACAAACCTGGTGAGAAAACAATCCTTGTGGGAAAACAAACCTTGTGTTAAAACAAACCTTGTGGGAAAACAAACCTTGTGAGAAAACAAACCTTGTGGGGAAACAAACCTTGTGGGAAAACAAACCTTGTGGGGAAAGAAACCTAGTGGGAAAACAAACCTTGCGTGAAAACAAACCTTGTGGGAAAACAAACCTTGTGTTAAAACAAACCTTGTGGGAAAACAAACCTTGTGAGAAAATAAACCTTGTGGGGAAACAAACCTAGTGGGAAAACAAACCTTGTGAGAAAACAAACCTTGTGGGAAAACCAACCATATGGGAAAACAAACCTAGTTGGAAAACAAACCTTGTGGGGAAACAAACCTTTCGGGAAAACCAACCTTGTGGGAAAACAAACCTTGTGGGAAAACAAACCTTGTGGGAAAACCAACCTAGTGGGAAAACAAACCTTGTGAGAAAACACACCTTGTGGGAAAACCAACCTTATGGGGAAACAAACCCTCCGGGAAAACCAACTTTGTGGGAAAACCAACCTTGCGGGAAAGCGAACCTTTTGGGAAAACCAACACAGTGGGAAAACAAACCTTGTGAGAAAACAATCCTTGTGGGAAAACAAACTTTGTGGGGAAACAAACCTTGTGGGGAAACAAACCTTGTGGGAAAACTAACCTTGTGGGAAAACAAACCTTGCGGGAAAACTAACCTTGTGGGAAAACAAACCCTGCGGGAAAACCAACCTTGTGGGGAAACAAACCTTGTGGGGAAACAAACCTTTCGGGAAAACCAATCTTGTG
The DNA here is from genome assembly GCA_023053575.1 of Branchinecta lynchi. Classification (NCBI taxonomy): domain Eukaryota; kingdom Metazoa; phylum Arthropoda; class Branchiopoda; order Anostraca; family Branchinectidae; genus Branchinecta; species Branchinecta lynchi. The sequence goes on along the minus strand of JAKZAP010000132.1, from coordinate 51,104 downwards.
GGAAAACAAACCTTGTGGGAAAACAAATCTTGTGGGAAAACAAACCTTGTGGGAAAACAAACCTTGTGAGAAAACAAACCTTGTGGGGAAAGAAACCCTGCGGGAAAACCAACCTTGGGGGAAAAAAAACCTTGTGGGAAAACAAACCTAGTGGGAAAGCGAACCTTTTGGGAAAACCAACACAGTGGGAAAACAAACCTTGTGAGAAAACAAACCTTGTGGGAAAACCAACCTTATGGGGAAACAAACCCTCCGGGAAAACCAACCTTGTGGGAAAGCGAACCTTTTGGGAAAACCAACACAGTGGGAAAACAAACCTTGTGGGAAAACCAACCTTGCGGGAAAACCAACCTCGGGGGAAAACAAACCTTGTGGGAAAACAAACCTTGTGGGGAAACAAACCTAGTGGGAAAACAAACCTTGTGAGAAAACAATCCTTGTGGGAAAACAAACCTTGTGGGGAAACAAACCTTGCGGGAAAACTAACCTTGTGGGAAAACAAACCCTGCGGGAAAACCAACCTTGTGGGAAAACCAACCTTGTGGGGAAACAAACCTTTCGGGAAAACCAACCTTGTGGGGAAACAAACCTTGTGGGAAAACAAACCTTGTGTTAAAACAAACCTTGTGGGAAAACAAACCTTGTGAGAAAACAAACCTTGTGGGGAAACAAACCTAGTGGTAAAACAAACCTTGTGAGAAAACAAACCTTGTGGGAAAACCAACCTTATGGGAAAACAAACCTAGTGGGAAAACAAACCTTGTGGGGAAACAAACCTTTCGGGAAAACCAACCTTGTGGGAAAACAAACCTTGTGGGAAAACCAACCTAGTGGGAAAACAAACCTTGTGAGAAAACAAACCTTGTGGGAAAACCAACCTTATGGGGAAACAAACCCTGCGGGAAAACCAACCTTGTGGGAAAACCAACCTTGCGGGAAAGCGAACCTTTTGGGATAACCAACACAGTGGGAAAACAAACCTTGTGAGAAAACAATCCTTGTGGGAAAACACACCTTGTGGGGAAACAAACCTTGTGGGGAAACAAACCTTGTGGGAAAACTAACCTTGTGGGAAAACAAACCTTGCGGGAAAACTAACCTTGTGGGAAAACAAACCCTGCGGGAAAACCAACCTTGTGGGAAAACCAACCATGTGGGGAAACAAACCTTTCGAATAAACCAACCTTGTGGGAATACAAACCTTGTGGGAAAACAAACCTTGTGGGAAAACAAACCTTGTGGGAAAACAAACCTTGTGAGAAAACAAACCTTGTGGGGAAAGAAACCCTGGGGGAAAACAAAGCTTGTGGGAAAACCAACAACCAACAACCAACAACAAAGCTTGTGGGAAAAACAACCTAGTGGGAAAACAAACCTTGTGAGAAAACAAACCTTGTGAAAACCAACAACCAACAACAAAGCTTGTGGGAAAAACAACCTAGTGGGAAAACAAACCTTGTGAGAAAACAAACCTTGTGGGAAAACCAACCTTATGGGGAAAGCAACCCTGCGGGAAAACCAACCTTGTAGGAAAACCAACCTTGTCGGAAAGCGAACCTTTTGGGAAAAACAACACAGTGGGAAAACAAACCTTGTGGGAAAACCAACCTTGCGGAAAAACCAACCTTGGGGGAAAACAAACCTTGTGGGAAAACAAACCTTGTGGGGAAACAAACCTAGTGGGAAAACAAACCTTGTGAGAAAACAATCCTTGTGGGAAAACAAACCTTGTGGGGAAACAAACCTTGCGGGAAAACTAACCTTGTGGGAAAACAAACCCTGCGGGAAAACCAACCTTGTGGGAAAACCAACCTTGTGGGGAAACAAACCTTTCGGGAAAACTAACCTTGTGGGAAAACAAACCCTGCGGGAAAACCAACCTTGTGGGAAAACAAACCTTGTGGGAAAACAAACCTTGTGGGAAAACAAACCTTATGGGGAAACAAACCTTGTGGGAAAACCAACCTTGTGAGAAAACTAACGTTGTGGGAAAATCAACCTTGTGGGAAAACAAACCTTGTGAGAAAACAAACCTTGTGGGGAAACAAACCTTGTGGGAAAACCAACCTTGCGGGAAAGCGAACCTTCTGGGAAAACCAACACAGTGGGAAAACAAACCTTGTGGGAAAACCAACCTTGCGGGAAAACCAACCTTGGGGGAAAACAAAGCATGTGGGAAAACAAACCTTGTGGGAAAACCAACCTAGTGGGAAAAACAACCTAGTGGGAAAACAAACCTTGTGAGAAAACAAACCTTGTGGGAAAACCAACCTTATGGGGAAAGCAACCCTGCGGGAAAACCAACCTTGTGGGAAAACCAACCTTGTGGGAAAACCAACCTTGTGGGAAAGCGAACCTTTTGGGAAAACCAACACAGTGGGATAACAAACCTTGTGGGAAAACCAACCTTGCGGGAAAACCAACCTTGGAGGAAAACAAACCTTGTGGGAAAACAAACCTTGTGGGGAAACAAACCTAGTTGGAAAACAAACCTTGTGAGAAAACAAACCTTGTGGGGAAAGAAACCCTGCGGGAAAACCAACCTTGGGGGAAAAAAAACCTTGTGGGAAAACAAACCTAGTGGGAAAGCGAACCTTTTGGGAAAACCAACACAGTGGGAAAACAAACCTTGTGAGAAAACAAACCTTGTGGGAAAACCAACCTTATGGGGAAACAAACCCTCCGGGAAAACCAACCTTGTGGGAAAACCAACCTTGCGGGAAAGCGAACCTTTTGGGAAAACCAACACAGTGGGAAAACAAACCTTGTGAGAAAACAACCCTTGTGGGAAAACAAACCTTGTGGGGAAACAAACCTTGTGGGGAAACAAACCTTGTGGGAAAACTAACCTTGTGGGAAAACAAACCTTGCTGGAAAACTAACCTTGTGGGAAAACAAACCCTGCGGGAAAACCAACCTTGTGGGAAAACCGACCTTGTGGGGAAACAAACCTTTCGGGAAAACCAATCTTGTGGGAAAACAAACCTTGTGGGAAAACAAATCTTGTGGGAAAACAAACCTTGTGGGAAAACAAACCTTGTGAGAAAACAAACCTTGTGGGGAAAGAAACCCTGCGGGAAAACCAACCTTGGGGGAAAACCAACCTTGTGGGAAAACCAACCTTGTGGGAAAGCCAACCTTTTGGGAAAACCAACACAGTGGGAAAACAAACCTTGTGAGAAAACAATCCTTGTGGGAAAACAAACCTTATGGGGAAACAAACCTTGTGGGGAAACAAACCTTGTGGGAAAACTAACCTTTTGGGAAAACAAACCCTGCGGGAAAACCAACCTTGTGGGAAAACCAACCTTGTGGGGAAACAAACCTTGTGGGGAAACAATCCTTGTGGGAAAACTAACCTTGTGAGAAAACAAACCTTGTGGGAAAACGAACCTTATGGGGAAACAAACCCTCCGGGAAAACCAACCTAGTTGGGAAAACCAACCTTGCGGGAAAGCGAACCTTTTGGGAAAACCAACACAGTGGGAAAACAAACCTTGTGAGAAAACAATCCTTGTGGGAAAACAAACCTTGTGGGAAAACAAACCTTGTGGGGAAACAAACCTTGTGGGAAAACTAACCTTGTGGGAAAACAAACCTTGCGGGAAAACTAACCTTGTGGGAAAACAAACCCTGCAGGAAAACCAACCTTGTGGGAAAACCAACCTTGTGGGGAAACAAACCTTTCGGGAAAACCAATCTTGTGGGAAAACAAACCTTGTGGGAAAACAAATCTTGTGGGAAAACAAACCTTGTGGGAAAACAAACCTTGTGAGAAAACAAACCTTGTGGGGAAAGAAACCCTGCGGGAAAACCAACCTTGGGGGAAAACCAACCTTGTGGGAAAACCAACCTTGTGGGAAAGCGAACCTTTTGGGAAAACCAACACAGTGGGAAAACAAACCTTGTGAGAAAACAATCCTTGTGGGAAAACAAACCTTATGGGGAAACAAACCTTGTTGGGAAACAAACCTTGTGGGAAAACTAACCTTTTGGGAAAACAAACCCTGCGGCAAAACCAGCCTTGTGGGAAAACAAACCTTGTGGGAAAACAAACCTTGTGGGAAAACAAACCTTGTGGGGAAACAAACCTTTCGGGAAAACTAACCTTGTGGGAAAACTAACGTTGTGGGAAAACCAACCTTGTGGGAAAAGCAACCTAGAGGAAAAACAAATCTTTAGGGAAAACAAACCTTGTGGGAAAACAAACCTTGTGGGAAAGACAACCTTATGGGAAAACCAAAACAGTGGGAAAACAAACCTTGTGAGAAAACAAACCTTGTGGGAGAACAAACCTTGTGGGAAAACTAACCTTGCGGGAAAACCAACCTTGTGGGAAAACCAACCTTGTGGGAAAACCAACCTTGCGGGAAAACCAACCTTGGGGGAAAACAAACCTTGTGGGAAAACAAACCTTGTGGGAAAACAAACCTTGCGGGAAAACCAACCTTGGGGTAAAACAAACCTTGAGGGAAAACAAACCTTGTGGGGAAACAAACCTAGTGGGAAAACAAACCTTGTGAGAAAACAATCCTTGTGGGAAAACAAACTTGTGGGAAAACAAACCCTGCGGGAAAACCAACCTTGTGGAAAAACCAACCTTGTGGGGAAACAAACCTTTCGGGAAAACTAACCTTGTGGGAAAACAAACCCTGCGGGAAAACCAACCTTGTGGAAAAACAAACCTTATAGGAAAACAAACCTTGTGGGAAAACAAACCTTATGGGGAAACAAACCTTGTGGGAAAACCAACCTTGTGAGAAAACTAACGTTGTGGGAAAACCAACCTTGTGGGAAAACCAACCTAGAGGAAAAACAAATCTTGAGGGAAAACAAACCTTGTGGGAAAACAAACCTTGTGGGAAAGACAACCTTATGGGAAAACCAAAACAGTGGGAAAACAAACCTTGTGAGAAAACAAACCTTGTGGGAAAACAAACCTTGTGGGGAAACAAACCTTGTGGGAAAACAAACATTGTGTTAAATCAGACCTCGTGGGGAAACTAACCTTGCGGGAAAACCAACCTTGTGGGAAAACCAACCTTGTGGGAAAACCAACCTTGCGGGAAAACCAACCTTGGGGGAAAACAAACCTTGTGGGAAAACAAACCTTGTGTGAAAACAAACCTTGTGGGAAAAAAAACCTTGTGGGAAATCAACCTAGTGGGAAAACAAACCTTGTGAGAAAACAAACCTTGTGGGAAAACCAACCTTATGGGGAAACAAACCCTTCGGGAAAACCAACCTTGTGGGAAAACCAACCTTGCGGGAAAGCGAACCTTTTGGGAAAACCAACACAGTGGGAAAACAAACCTTGTGAGAAAACAATCCTTGTGGGAAAACAAACCTTGTGGGGAAAAAAACCTTGTGTGGAAACAAACCTTGTGGGAAAACTAACCTTGTGGGAAAACAAACCTTGCGGGAAAACTAACCTTGTGGGAAAACAAACCTTGCGGGAAAACCAACCTTGTGGGAAAACCAACCTTGTGGGGAAACAAACCTTTCGGGAAAACCAACCTTGTGTGAAAACAAAGACAAGGTTTGTTTTCCCACAAGTTTTATTTTCCCAAAAGGTTGGTTTTCCGATAGGTTTGTTTCCCCACAAGGTTGGTTTTCCCACAAGGTTGGTTTTCCCCCAGGGTTTGTTTTCCCACAAGGTTAGTTTTCCCGCAAGGTTTGTTTACCCACAAGGTTTGTTTTCCCACAAGGATTGTTTTCTCACAAGGTTTGTTTTCCCACTAGGTTTGTTTCCCCACAAGGTTTGTTTTCCCACAAGGTTTGTTTTCCCCCAAGGTTGGTTTTCCCGCAAGGTTGGTTTTCCCACAAGGTTTGTTTTCCCACTGTGTTGGTTTTCCCAAAAGGTTCGCTTTCCCACTAGGTTGGTTTTCCCACAAGGTTGGTTTTTCCGCAGGGTTGCTTTCCCCATAAGGTTGGTTTTCCAACAAGGTTTGTTTTCTCACAAGGTTTGTTTTCCCACTAGGTTGTTTTTCCCACTAGGTTGGTTTTCCCACAAGGTTTGTTTTCCCACAAGCTTTGTTTTCCCCCAAGGTTGGTTTTCCCGCAAGGTTGGTTTTCCCACAAGGTTTGTTTTCCCACTGTGTTGGTTTTCCCAAAAGGTTCGCTTTCCCGCAAGGTTGGTTTTCCCACAAGGTTTGTTTCCTCACAAGGTTTGTTTTCTCACAAGGGTTGTTTTCCCACAAGGTTTGTTTTCCCACAAGGTTTGTTTTCCCACAAGGTTTGTTTTCCCAAAAGGTTTGTTTTCCCACAAGGTTGGTTTTCCCGAAAGGTTTGTTTCCCGACAATTTTGGTTTTCCCAAAAGGTTGGTTTTCCCACAGGGTTTGTTTTCTCACAAGGTTTGTTTTCCCACTAGGTTGTTTTTCCCACTAGGTTGGTTTTCCCACAAGGTTTGTTTTCCCACAAGCTTTGTTTTCCCCCAAGATTGGTTTTCCCGCAAGGTTGGTTTTCCCACAAGGTTTGTTTTCCCACTATGTTGGTTTTCCCAAAAGGTTCGCTTTCCCGCAAGGTTGGTTTTCCCACAAGGTTTGTTTTCCCACTGTGTTGGTTTTCCAAAAAGGTCAGCTTTCTCACAAGGTTGGTTTTCCCATAAGGTTGGTTTTCCCGCAGGGTTGCTTTCCCCATAAGGTTGGTTTTCCCACAAGGTTTGTTTTCTCACAAGGTTTGTTTTCCCACTAGGTTGTTTTTCCCACTAGGTTGGTTTTCCCACAAGGTTTTTTTTTCCCACAAGCTTTGTTTTCTCCCAAGGTTGGTTTTCCCTCAAGGTTGGTTTTCCCACAAGGTTTGTTTTCCCACTTTGTTGGTTTTCCCAAAAGGTTCGCTTTCCCGCAAGGTTGGTTTTACCACAAGGTTTGTTTCCCCACAAGGTTTGTTTTCCCATAAGGTTTGTTTTCCCACAAGGTTTGTTTTCCCACAAGGTTTGTTTTCCCACAAGGTTTGTTTTCCCACAAGGTTGGTTTTCCCGAAAGGTTTGTTTCCTCACAAGGTTTGTTTTCCCACTTTGTTGGTTTTCCCAAAAGGTTCGCTTTCCCGCAAGGTTGGTTTTACCACAAGGTTTGTTTCCCCACAAGGTTTGTTTTCCCATAAGGTTTGTTTTCCCACAAGGTTTGTTTTCCCACAAGGTTTGTTTTCCCACAAGGTTTGTTTTCCCACAAGGTTGGTTTTCCCACAAGGTTTGTTTTCTCACAAGGTTTGTTTTCCCACTAGGTTTGTTTCCCCACAAGGTTTGTTTTCTCACAAGGTTTGTTTTCCCACAAGGTTTGTTTTCCCACAAGGTTTGTTTTCCCACAAGGTTTGTTTTCCCACAAGGTTGGTTTTCCCGAAAGGTTTGTTTCCCCACAAGGTTGGTTTTCCCACAAGGTTGGTTTTCCCGCAGGGTTTGTTTTCCCACAAGGTTTGTTTTCCCACAAGGTTGGTTTTCCCACTAGGTTTGTTTCCCCACAAGGTTTGTTTTCCCACAAGGTTTGTTTTTCCCCAAGGTTGGTTTTCCCGCAAGGTTGGTTTTCCCACAAGGTTTGTTTTCCCACTGTTTTGGTTTTCCCATAAGGTTCACTTTCCCACAAGGTTGGTTTTCCCACAAGCTTGGTTTTTCCGCAGGGTTGCTTTCCCCATAAGGTTGGTTTTCCCACAAGGTTTGTCTTCTCACAAGGTTTATTTTCCCACTAGGTTGTTTTTCCCACTAGGTTGGTTTTCCCACAAGCTTTGTTTTCCCACAAGCTTTGTTTTCCCCCAAGGTTGGTTTTCCCGCAAGGTTGGTTTTCCCACAAGGTTTGTTTTCCCACTGTGTTGGTTTTCCCAAAAGGTTTGCTTTCCCGCAAGGTTGGTTTTCCCCCAAGGTTTGTTTTCCCACAAGGTTGGTTTTCCCGCAAGATTGGTTTTCCCACAAGGTTTGTTTTCCCACTGTGTTGGTTTTCCCAAAAGGTTCGCTTTCCCACAAGGTTGGTTCTCCCACAAGGTTGGTTTTCCCGCAGGGTTGCTTTCCCCATAAGGTTTGTTTTCCGACAAGGTTTGTTTTCCCACAAGGTTTGTTTTCCCGAAAGGTTTGTTTCCCCACAAGGTTGGTTTTCCCACAAGGTGGTTTTTCCCGCAGGGTTTGTTTTCCCACAAGGTTAGTTTTCCCGCAAGGTTTGTTTTCCCACAAGGTTAGTTTTCCCAAAGGTTTGTTTCCCCACAAGGTTTGTTTCCCCACAAGGTTTGTTTTCCCACAAGGATTGTTTTCTCACAAGGTTTGTTTTCCCACTGTGTTGGTTTTCCCAAAAGGTTCACTTTCCCGCAAGGTTGGTTTTCCCACAAGGTTGGTTTTCGAGCAGGGTTTGTTTCCCCATAAGGTTGGTTTTCCCACAAGGTTTGTTTTCTCACAAGGTTTGTTTCCCCACAAGGTTTGTTTTCCCACAAGGTTTGTTTTCCCACAAGGTTGGTTTTCCCGCAGGGTTTCTTTTCCCACAAGGTTTGTTTCCCCACAAGGTTGGTTTTCCCACAAGGTTGGTTTTCCCACATTGTTTGTTTTCCCACAAGGTTAGTTTTCTCGCAAGGTTTGTTTCCCCACAAGGTTTGTTTTCCCACAAGGATTGTTTTCTCACAAGGTTTGTTTTCCCCCTAGGTTTGTTTCCCCACAAGGTTTGTTTTCCCACAAGGTTTGTTTTCCCCCAAGGTTGGTTTTCCCGCAAGGTTGGTTTTCCCGCAGGGTTTGTTTTCCCACAAGCTCTGTTTTCCCCAAGGTTGGTTTTCCCGCAAGGTTGGTTTTCCCACAAGGTTTGTTTTCCCACTGTGTTTGTTTTCCCACAAGGTTAGTTTTCCCGCAAGGTTTGTTTCCCCACAAGGTTTGTTTTCCAACAAGGATTATTTTCTCACAAGGTTTGCTTTCCCACTAGGTTTGTTTCCCCACAAGGTTTGTTTTCCCACAAGGTTTGTTTTCCCCCAAGGTTGGTTTTCCCGCAAGGTTGGTTTTCCCACAAGGTTTGTTTTCCCACTGTGTTGGTTTTCCCAAAAGGTTCGCTTTCCCACAAGGTTGGTTTTCCCACAAGGTTGGTTTTCCCGCAGGGTTGCTTTCACCATAAGGTTGGTTTTCCCACAAGGTTTGTTTTCTCACAAGGTTTGTTTTCCCACTAGGTTGTTTTTCCCACTAGGTTGGTTTTCCCACAAGGTTTGTTTTCCCACAAGGTTGGTTTTCCCAAAAGGTTTGTTTCCCCACAAGGTTTGTTTTCAAACTGTGTTGGTTTTCGAAAAGGTTCGCATTCCCGCAAGGTTGGTTTTCCCACAAGGTTTATTTCCCCACAAGGTTTGTTTTCCCATAAGGTTTGTTTTCCCACAAGGTTTGTTTTCCCACAAGGTTGGTTTTCCCACAAGGTTTATTTCCCCACAAGGTTTGTTTTCCCATAAGGTTTGTTTTCCCACAAGGTTTGTTTTCCCACAAGGTTTGTTTTCCCACAAGGTTGGTTTTCCCGCAAGGTTGGTTTTCCCACAAGGTTTGTTTTCAAACTGTGTTGGTTTTTGAAAAGGTTCGCATTCCCGCAAGGTTGGTTTTCCCACAAGGTTGTTTCCCCACAAGGTTTGTTTTCCCATAAGGTTTGTTTTCCCACAAGGTTTGTTTTCCCAAGAGGTTTGTTTTCCCACAAGGTTTGTTCTCCCACAAGGTTGGTTTTCCCGAAAAGTTTGTTTCCCCACAAGGTTTCTTTCCCCATAAGGTTGGTTTTCCCACAAGGTTTGTTTTCTCACAAGGTTTGTTTTCCCACAAGGTTTGTTTTCCCACAAGGTTTGTTTTCCCAAAAGGCTCGCTTTCCCACAAGGTTGGTTTTCCCACAAGGTTGGTTTTCCCGCAGGGTTTCTTTCCCCATAAGGTTGGTTTTCCCACAAGGTTTGTTTTCTCACAAGGTTTGTTTTCCCACTAGGTTGTTTTTCCCACTAGGTTTGTTTTCCCACAAGGTTTGTTTTCTCCCAAGGTTGGTTTTCCCGCAGGGTTTGTTTTCCCACAAGGTTTGTTTTCCCACAAGGTTGGTTTTCCCGAAAGGTTTGTTTACCCACAAGGTTGGTTTTCCCACAAGGTTGGTTTTCCCGCAGGGTTTGTTTTCCCACAAGGTTAGTTTTCCCGCAAGGTCTGTTTTCCCACAAGGTTAGTTTTTCCACAAGGTTTGTTTCCCCATAAGGTTTGTTTCCCCACAAGGTTTGTTTTCCCACAAGGTTTGTTTTCTCACAAGGTTTGTTTTCCCACAAGGTTTGTTTTCCCCACAAGGTTTGTTTTCCCACAAGGTTGGTTTTCCCGAAAGGTTTGTTTACCCACAAGGTTGGTTTTCCCACAAGGTTGGTTTTCCCGCAGGGTTTGTTTTCCCACAAGGTTATTTTTCCCGCAAGGTCTGTTTTCCCACAAGGTTAGTTTTTCCACAAGGTTTGTTTCCCCACAAGGTTTGTTTCCCCACAAGGTTTGTTTTCCCACAAGGATTGTTTTCTCACAAGGTTTGTTTTCCCACTGTGTTGGTTTTCCCAAAAGGTTCGCTTTCCCGCAAGGTTGGTTTTCCCACAAGGTTGGTTTTCCCGCAGGGTTTCTTTCCCCATAAGGTTGGTTTTCCCACAAGGTTTGTTTTCTCACAATTTTTGTTTTCCCACTAGGTTGTTTTTTCCACTAGGTTTGTTTTCCCACAAGGTTTGTTTTCTCACAAGGTTTGTTTTCCCACAAGGTTTGTTTTCCCGAAAGGTTTGTTTACCCACAAGGTTGGTTTTCCCACAAGGTTGGTTTTCTCGCAGGGTTTGTTTTCCCACAAGGTTAATTTTCCCGCAAGGTCTGTTTTCCCACAAGGTTAGTTTTTCCACAAGGTTTGTTCCCCACAAGGTTTGTTTTCCCACAAGGATTGTTTTCTCACAAGGTTTGTTTTCCCACTGTGTTGGTTTTCCCAAAAGGTTCGCTTTCCCGCAAGGTTGGTTTTCCCACAAGGTTGGTTTTCCCGCAGGGTTTGTTTCCCCATAAGGTTGGTTTTCCCACAAGGTTTGTTTTCTCACAAGGTTTGTTTTCCCACTAGGTTGGTTTTCCCACAAGGTTTGTTTTCCCACAAGGTTTGTTTTCCCACATGGTTGGTTTTCCCGAAAGGTTTGTTTCCCCACAAGGTTTGTTTTCCCACTAGGTTTGTTTTCCCATAAGGTTGGTTTTCCCACAAGGTTTGTTTTCTCACAAGGTTTGTTTTCCCACTAGGTTTGTTTCCCAACAAGGTTTGTTTTCTCACAAGGTTTGTTTTCCCACAAGGTTTGTTTTAACACAAGGTTGTTTTCCCACAAGGTTTGTTTTCCCACAAGGTTGGTTTTCCCGAAAGGTTTGTTTCCCCACAAGGTTGGTTTTCCCACAAGGTTGGTTTTCCCGCAGGGTTTGTTTTCCCACAAGGTTAGTTTTCCCGCAAGGTTTGTTTCCCCACAAGGTTTGTTTTCCCACAAGGATTGTTTTCTCACAAGGTTTGTTTTCCCACTAGTTTTGCTTCCCCACAAGGTTTGTTTTCCCACAAGGTTTTTTTTCCCCCAAGGTTGGTTTTCCCGCAAGGTTGGTTTTCCCACAAGGTTTGTTGTCCCACAGTGTTGGTTTTCCCAAAAGGTTCGCTTTCCCACAAGGTTGGTTTTCCCACAAGGTTGGTTTTCCCGCAGGGTTGCTTTCCCCATAAGGTTGGTTTTCCCACAAGGTTTGTTTTCTCACAAGGTTGGTTTTCCCACTAGGTTGTTTTTCCCACTAGGTTGGTTTTCCCACAAGGTTTGTTTTCCCACAAGCTTTGTTTTCCCCCAAGGTTTCTTTCCCCATAAGGTTGGTTTTCCCAAAAGGTTTGTTTTCCCACTGTGTTGGTTTTCCCAAAAGGTTCGCTTTCCCGCAAGGTTGGTTTTCCCACAAGGTTTGTTTCCCCACAAGGTTTTATTTTCTCACAAGGTTTGTTTTCCCACAAGGTTTGTTTTCCCACAAGGTTTGTTTTCCCACAAGATTGGTTTTCCCGAAAGGTTTGTTTCCCCACAAGGTTGGTTTTCCCACAAGGTTGGTTTTCCCGCAGGGTTTGTTTTCTCACAAGGTTTGGGAAAGTGGGAAAACCAACCTTGTGGGAAAACAAACCTTGTGGGAAAACAAACCCTGCGGGAAAACCAACCTTGTGGGAAAACCAACCTTGTGGGGAAACAAACCTTTCGGGAAAACCAACCTTGGGGGAAAACAAACCTTGTGGGAAAACAAACCTTGTGTGAAAACAAACCTTGTGGGAAAAAAAACCTTGTGGGAAATCAACCTAGTGGGAAAACAAACCTTGTGAGAAAACAAACCTTGTGGGAAAACCAACCTTATGGGGAAACAAACCCTTCGGGAAAACCAACCTTGTGGGAAAACCAACCTTGCGGGAAAGCGAACCTTTTGGGAAAACCAACACAGTGGGAAAACAAACCTTGTGAGAAAACAATCCTTGTGGGAAAACAAACCTTGTGGGGAAAAAAACCTTGTGTGGAAACAAACCTTGTGGGAAAACTAACCTTGTGGGAAAACAAACCTTGCGGGAAAACTAACCTTGTGGGAAAACAAACCTTGCGGGAAAACCAACCTTGTGGGAAAACCAACCTTGTGGGGAAACAAACCTTTCGGGAAAACCAACCTTGTGTGAAAACAAAGACAAGGTTTGTTTTCCCACAAGTTTTATTTTCCCAAAAGGTTGGTTTTCCCGATAGGTTTGTTTCCCCACAAGGTTGGTTTTCCCACAAGGTTGGTTTTCCCCCAGGGTTTGTTTTCCCACAAGGTTAGTTTTCCCGCAAGGTTTGTTTACCCACAAGGTTTGTTTTCCCACAAGGATTGTTTTCTCACAAGGTTTGTTTTCCCACTAGGTTTGTTTCCCCACAAGGTTTGTTTTCCCACAAGGTTTGTTTTCCCCCAAGGTTGGTTTTCCCGCAAGGTTGGTTTTCCCACAAGGTTTGTTTTCCCACTGTGTTGGTTTTCCCAAAAGGTTCGCTTTCCCACTAGGTTGGTTTTCCCACAAGGTTGGTTTTTCCGCAGGGTTGCTTTCCCCATAAGGTTGGTTTTCCAACAAGGTTTGTTTTCTCACAAGGTTTGTTTTCCCACTAGGTTGTTTTTCCCACTAGGTTGGTTTTCCCACAAGGTTTGTTTTCCCACAAGCTTTGTTTTCCCCCAAGGTTGGTTTTCCCGCAAGGTTGGTTTTCCCACAAGGTTTGTTTTCCCACTGTGTTGGTTTTCCCAAAAGGTTCGCTTTCCCGCAAGGTTGGTTTTCCCACAAGGTTTGTTTCCTCACAAGGTTTGTTTTCTCACAAGGGTTGTTTTCCCACAAGGTTTGTTTTCCCACAAGGTTTGTTTTCCCACAAGGTTTGTTTTCCCAAAAGGTTTGTTTTCCCACAAGGTTGGTTTTCCCGAAAGGTTTGTTTCCCGACAATTTTGGTTTTCCCAAAAGGTTGGTTTTCCCACAGGGTTTGTTTTCTCACAAGGTTTGTTTTCCCACTAGGTTGTTTTTCCCACTAGGTTGGTTTTCCCACAAGGTTTGTTTTCCCACAAGCTTTGTTTTCCCCCAAGATTGGTTTTCCCGCAAGGTTGGTTTTCCCACAAGGTTTGTTTTCCCACTATGTTGGTTTTCCCAAAAGGTTCGCTTTCCCGCAAGGTTGGTTTTCCCACAAGGTTTGTTTTCCCACTGTGTTGGTTTTCCAAAAAGGTCAGCTTTCTCACAAGGTTGGTTTTCCCATAAGGTTGGTTTTCCCGCAGGGTTGCTTTCCCCATAAGGTTGGTTTTCCCACAAGGTTTGTTTTCTCACAAGGTTTGTTTTCCCACTAGGTTGTTTTTCCCACTAGGTTGGTTTTCCCACAAGGTTTTTTTTTCCCACAAGCTTTGTTTTCTCCCAAGGTTGGTTTTCCCTCAAGGTTGGTTTTCCCACAAGGTTTGTTTTCCCACTTTGTTGGTTTTCCCAAAAGGTTCGCTTTCCCGCAAGGTTGGTTTTACCACAAGGTTTGTTTCCCCACAAGGTTTGTTTTCCCATAAGGTTTGTTTTCCCACAAGGTTTGTTTTCCCACAAGGTTTGTTTTCCCACAAGGTTTGTTTTCCCACAAGGTTGGTTTTCCCGAAAGGTTTGTTTCCTCACAAGGTTTGTTTTCCCACTTTGTTGGTTTTCCCAAAAGGTTCGCTTTCCCGCAAGGTTGGTTTTACCACAAGGTTTGTTTCCCCACAAGGTTTGTTTTCCCATAAGGTTTGTTTTCCCACAAGGTTTGTTTTCCCACAAGGTTTGTTTTCCCACAAGGTTTGTTTTCCCACAAGGTTGGTTTTCCCACAAGGTTTGTTTTCTCACAAGGTTTGTTTTCCCACTAGGTTTGTTTCCCCACAAGGTTTGTTTTCTCACAAGGTTTGTTTTCCCACAAGGTTTGTTTTCCCACAAGGTTTGTTTTCCCACAAGGTTTGTTTTCCCACAAGGTTGGTTTTCCCGAAAGGTTTGTTTCCCCACAAGGTTGGTTTTCCCACAAGGTTGGTTTTCCCGCAGGGTTTGTTTTCCCACAAGGTTTGTTTTCCCACAAGGTTGGTTTTCCCACTAGGTTTGTTTCCCCACAAGGTTTGTTTTCCCACAAGGTTTGTTTTTCCCCAAGGTTGGTTTTCCCGCAAGGTTGGTTTTCCCACAAGGTTTGTTTTCCCACTGTTTTGGTTTTCCCATAAGGTTCACTTTCCCACAAGGTTGGTTTTCCCACAAGCTTGGTTTTTCCGCAGGGTTGCTTTCCCCATAAGGTTGGTTTTCCCACAAGGTTTGTCTTCTCACAAGGTTTATTTTCCCACTAGGTTGTTTTTCCCACTAGGTTGGTTTTCCCACAAGCTTTGTTTTCCCACAAGCTTTGTTTTCCCCCAAGGTTGGTTTTCCCGCAAGGTTGGTTTTCCCACAAGGTTTGTTTTCCCACTGTGTTGGTTTTCCCAAAAGGTTTGCTTTCCCGCAAGGTTGGTTTTCCCCCAAGGTTTGTTTTCCCACAAGGTTGGTTTTCCCGCAAGATTGGTTTTCCCACAAGGTTTGTTTTCCCACTGTGTTGGTTTTCCCAAAAGGTTCGCTTTCCCACAAGGTTGGTTCTCCCACAAGGTTGGTTTTCCCGCAGGGTTGCTTTCCCCATAAGGTTTGTTTTCCGACAAGGTTTGTTTTCCCACAAGGTTTGTTTTCCCGAAAGGTTTGTTTCCCCACAAGGTTGGTTTTCCCACAAGGTGGTTTTTCCCGCAGGGTTTGTTTTCCCACAAGGTTAGTTTTCCCGCAAGGTTTGTTTTCCCACAAGGTTAGTTTTCCCAAAGGTTTGTTTCCCCACAAGGTTTGTTTCCCCACAAGGTTTGTTTTCCCACAAGGATTGTTTTCTCACAAGGTTTGTTTTCCCACTGTGTTGGTTTTCCCAAAAGGTTCACTTTCCCGCAAGGTTGGTTTTCCCACAAGGTTGGTTTTCGAGCAGGGTTTGTTTCCCCATAAGGTTGGTTTTCCCACAAGGTTTGTTTTCTCACAAGGTTTGTTTCCCCACAAGGTTTGTTTTCCCACAAGGTTTGTTTTCCCACAAGGTTGGTTTTCCCGCAGGGTTTCTTTTCCCACAAGGTTTGTTTCCCCACAAGGTTGGTTTTCCCACAAGGTTGGTTTTCCCACATTGTTTGTTTTCCCACAAGGTTAGTTTTCTCGCAAGGTTTGTTTCCCCACAAGGTTTGTTTTCCCACAAGGATTGTTTTCTCACAAGGTTTGTTTTCCCCCTAGGTTTGTTTCCCCACAAGGTTTGTTTTCCCACAAGGTTTGTTTTCCCCCAAGGTTGGTTTTCCCGCAAGGTTGGTTTTCCCGCAGGGTTTGTTTTCCCACAAGCTCTGTTTTCCCCAAGGTTGGTTTTCCCGCAAGGTTGGTTTTCCCACAAGGTTTGTTTTCCCACTGTGTTTGTTTTCCC
Source organism: Branchinecta lynchi (assembly GCA_023053575.1). Taxonomy (NCBI): domain Eukaryota; kingdom Metazoa; phylum Arthropoda; class Branchiopoda; order Anostraca; family Branchinectidae; genus Branchinecta; species Branchinecta lynchi. Next base: position 35,212 of record JAKZAP010000132.1, on the reverse strand, counting down.
ACAAGGTTAGTTTTCCCGCAAGGTTTGTTTCCCCACAAGGTTTGTTTTCCAACAAGGATTATTTTCTCACAAGGTTTGCTTTCCCACTAGGTTTGTTTCCCCACAAGGTTTGTTTTCCCACAAGGTTTGTTTTCCCCCAAGGTTGGTTTTCCCGCAAGGTTGGTTTTCCCACAAGGTTTGTTTTCCCACTGTGTTGGTTTTCCCAAAAGGTTCGCTTTCCCACAAGGTTGGTTTTCCCACAAGGTTGGTTTTCCCGCAGGGTTGCTTTCACCATAAGGTTGGTTTTCCCACAAGGTTTGTTTTCTCACAAGGTTTGTTTTCCCACTAGGTTGTTTTTCCCACTAGGTTGGTTTTCCCACAAGGTTTGTTTTCCCACAAGGTTGGTTTTCCCAAAAGGTTTGTTTCCCCACAAGGTTTGTTTTCAAACTGTGTTGGTTTTCGAAAAGGTTCGCATTCCCGCAAGGTTGGTTTTCCCACAAGGTTTATTTCCCCACAAGGTTTGTTTTCCCATAAGGTTTGTTTTCCCACAAGGTTTGTTTTCCCACAAGGTTGGTTTTCCCACAAGGTTTATTTCCCCACAAGGTTTGTTTTCCCATAAGGTTTGTTTTCCCACAAGGTTTGTTTTCCCACAAGGTTTGTTTTCCCACAAGGTTGGTTTTCCCGCAAGGTTGGTTTTCCCACAAGGTTTGTTTTCAAACTGTGTTGGTTTTTGAAAAGGTTCGCATTCCCGCAAGGTTGGTTTTCCCACAAGGTTGTTTCCCCACAAGGTTTGTTTTCCCATAAGGTTTGTTTTCCCACAAGGTTTGTTTTCCCAAGAGGTTTGTTTTCCCACAAGGTTTGTTCTCCCACAAGGTTGGTTTTCCCGAAAAGTTTGTTTCCCCACAAGGTTTCTTTCCCCATAAGGTTGGTTTTCCCACAAGGTTTGTTTTCTCACAAGGTTTGTTTTCCCACAAGGTTTGTTTTCCCACAAGGTTTGTTTTCCCAAAAGGCTCGCTTTCCCACAAGGTTGGTTTTCCCACAAGGTTGGTTTTCCCGCAGGGTTTCTTTCCCCATAAGGTTGGTTTTCCCACAAGGTTTGTTTTCTCACAAGGTTTGTTTTCCCACTAGGTTGTTTTTCCCACTAGGTTTGTTTTCCCACAAGGTTTGTTTTCTCCCAAGGTTGGTTTTCCCGCAGGGTTTGTTTTCCCACAAGGTTTGTTTTCCCACAAGGTTGGTTTTCCCGAAAGGTTTGTTTACCCACAAGGTTGGTTTTCCCACAAGGTTGGTTTTCCCGCAGGGTTTGTTTTCCCACAAGGTTAGTTTTCCCGCAAGGTCTGTTTTCCCACAAGGTTAGTTTTTCCACAAGGTTTGTTTCCCCATAAGGTTTGTTTCCCCACAAGGTTTGTTTTCCCACAAGGTTTGTTTTCTCACAAGGTTTGTTTTCCCACAAGGTTTGTTTTCCCCACAAGGTTTGTTTTCCCACAAGGTTGGTTTTCCCGAAAGGTTTGTTTACCCACAAGGTTGGTTTTCCCACAAGGTTGGTTTTCCCGCAGGGTTTGTTTTCCCACAAGGTTATTTTTCCCGCAAGGTCTGTTTTCCCACAAGGTTAGTTTTTCCACAAGGTTTGTTTCCCCACAAGGTTTGTTTCCCCACAAGGTTTGTTTTCCCACAAGGATTGTTTTCTCACAAGGTTTGTTTTCCCACTGTGTTGGTTTTCCCAAAAGGTTCGCTTTCCCGCAAGGTTGGTTTTCCCACAAGGTTGGTTTTCCCGCAGGGTTTCTTTCCCCATAAGGTTGGTTTTCCCACAAGGTTTGTTTTCTCACAATTTTTGTTTTCCCACTAGGTTGTTTTTTCCACTAGGTTTGTTTTCCCACAAGGTTTGTTTTCTCACAAGGTTTGTTTTCCCACAAGGTTTGTTTTCCCGAAAGGTTTGTTTACCCACAAGGTTGGTTTTCCCACAAGGTTGGTTTTCTCGCAGGGTTTGTTTTCCCACAAGGTTAATTTTCCCGCAAGGTCTGTTTTCCCACAAGGTTAGTTTTTCCACAAGGTTTGTTCCCCACAAGGTTTGTTTTCCCACAAGGATTGTTTTCTCACAAGGTTTGTTTTCCCACTGTGTTGGTTTTCCCAAAAGGTTCGCTTTCCCGCAAGGTTGGTTTTCCCACAAGGTTGGTTTTCCCGCAGGGTTTGTTTCCCCATAAGGTTGGTTTTCCCACAAGGTTTGTTTTCTCACAAGGTTTGTTTTCCCACTAGGTTGGTTTTCCCACAAGGTTTGTTTTCCCACAAGGTTTGTTTTCCCACATGGTTGGTTTTCCCGAAAGGTTTGTTTCCCCACAAGGTTTGTTTTCCCACTAGGTTTGTTTTCCCATAAGGTTGGTTTTCCCACAAGGTTTGTTTTCTCACAAGGTTTGTTTTCCCACTAGGTTTGTTTCCCAACAAGGTTTGTTTTCTCACAAGGTTTGTTTTCCCACAAGGTTTGTTTTAACACAAGGTTGTTTTCCCACAAGGTTTGTTTTCCCACAAGGTTGGTTTTCCCGAAAGGTTTGTTTCCCCACAAGGTTGGTTTTCCCACAAGGTTGGTTTTCCCGCAGGGTTTGTTTTCCCACAAGGTTAGTTTTCCCGCAAGGTTTGTTTCCCCACAAGGTTTGTTTTCCCACAAGGATTGTTTTCTCACAAGGTTTGTTTTCCCACTAGTTTTGCTTCCCCACAAGGTTTGTTTTCCCACAAGGTTTTTTTTCCCCCAAGGTTGGTTTTCCCGCAAGGTTGGTTTTCCCACAAGGTTTGTTGTCCCACAGTGTTGGTTTTCCCAAAAGGTTCGCTTTCCCACAAGGTTGGTTTTCCCACAAGGTTGGTTTTCCCGCAGGGTTGCTTTCCCCATAAGGTTGGTTTTCCACAAGGTTTGTTTTCTCACAAGGTTGGTTTTCCCACTAGGTTGTTTTTCCCACTAGGTTGGTTTTCCCACAAGGTTTGTTTTCCCACAAGCTTTGTTTTCCCCCAAGGTTTCTTTCCCCATAAGGTTGGTTTTCCCAAAAGGTTTGTTTTCCCACTGTGTTGGTTTTCCCAAAAGGTTCGCTTTCCCGCAAGGTTGGTTTTCCCACAAGGTTTGTTTCCCCACAAGGTTTTATTTTCTCACAAGGTTTGTTTTCCCACAAGGTTTGTTTTCCCACAAGGTTTGTTTTCCCACAAGATTGGTTTTCCCGAAAGGTTTGTTTCCCCACAAGGTTGGTTTTCCCACAAGGTTGGTTTTCCCGCAGGGTTTGTTTTCTCACAAGGTTTGTTTTCCCACTAGGTTGTTTTTCCCACTAGGTTGGTTTTCCCACAAAGTTTGTTTTCCCACAAGCTTTGTTTTCCCCCAAGGTTGGTTTTCCCGCAAGGTTGGTTTTCCCACAAGGTTTGTTTTCCCACTGTGTTGGTTTTCCCAAAAGGTTCGCTTTCCCGCAAGGTTGGTTTTCCCACAAGGTTTGTTTTCCCACTGTGTTAGTTTTCCCAAAAGGTTCGCTTTCCCACAAGGTTGGTTTTCCCACAAGGTTGGTTTTCCCGCACGGTTGCATTCCCCATAAGGTTGGTTTTCCCACAAGGTTTGTTTTCCCACAAGGTTTGTTTTCCCACAAGGTTTGTTTTCCCACAAGATTGGTTTTCCCGAAAGGTTTGTTTCCCCACAAGGTTGGTTTTCCCACAAGGTTGGTTTTCCCGCAGGGTTTGTTTTCTCACAAGGTTTGTTTTCCCACTAGGTTGTTTTTCCCACTAGGTTGGTTTTCCCACAAGGTTTGTTTTCCCACAAGCTTTGTTTTCCCCCAAGGTTCGTTTTCCCGCAAGGTTGGTTTTCCCACAAGGTTTGTTTTCCCACTGTGTTGGTTTTCCCAAAAGGTTCGCTTTCCCGCAAGGTTGGTTTTCCCACAAGGTTTGTTTTCCCACTGTGTTGGTTTTCCCAAAAGGTTCGCTTTCCCACTAGGTTGGTTTTCCCACAAGGTTGGTTTTCCCGCAGGGTTGCATTCCCCATAAGGTTGGTTTTCCCACAAGGTTTGTTTTCTCACAAGGTTTGTTTTCCCACTAGGTTGTTTTTCATACTAGGTTGGTTTTCCCACAAGGTTTGTTTTCCCACAAGCTTTGTTTTCCCCCAAGGTTGGTTTTCCCGCAACGTTGGTTTTCCAACAAGGTTTGTTTTCCCACTAGGTTGTTTTTCCCACTAGGTTTGTTTTCCTACAAGGTTTGTTTTCCCCCAAGGTTGGTTTTCCCGCAGGGTTTCTTTCCCCACAAGGTTTGTTTTCTCACAAGGTTTGTTTTCCCACAAGGTTTGTTTTCCCACAAGGTTTGTTTTCCCACAAGGTTTGTTTTCCCACGAGGTTTGTTTTCCCACAAGGTTGGTTTTCCCGAAAGGTTTGTTTCCCCACAAGGTTGGTTTTCCCACAAGGTTGGTTTTCCCGCAGGGTTTGTTTTCCCACAAGGTTAGTTTTCCCGCTAGGTCTGTTTTCCCACAAGGTTAGTTTTCCCACAAGGTTTGTTTCCCCACAAGGTTTGTTTCCCCACAAGGTTTGTTTTCCCACAAGGATTGTTTTCTCACAAAGTTTGTTTTCCCACTGTGTTGGTTTTCCCAAAAGGTTCGCTATCCCGCAAGGTTGGTTTTCCCACAAGGTTGGTTTTCCCGCAGGGTTTGTTTCCCCATAAGGTTGGTTTTCCCATAAGGTTTGTTTTCTCACAAGGTTTGTTTTCCCACTAGGTTGGTTTTCCCACAAGGTTTGTTTTCCCACAAGGTTTGTTTTCCCACAAGGTTGGTTTTCCCGAAAGGTTTGTTTCCCCACAAGGTTTGTTTTCCCACTAGGTTTGTTTCCCCACAAGGTTTGTTTTCTCACAAGGTTTGTTTTCCCACAAGGTTTGTTTTAACACAAGGTTTGTTTTCCCACAAGGTTTGTTTTCCCACAAGGTTGGTTTTCCCGAAAGGTTTGTTTCCCCACAAGGTTGGTTTTCCCACAAGGTTGGTTTTCCCGCAGGGTTTGTTTTCCCACAAGGTTAGTTTTCCCGCAAGGTTTGTTTCCCCACAAGGTTTGTTTCCCCACAAGGTTTGTTTTCCCACAAGGTTAGTTTTCCGGCAAGGTTTGTTTTCCCACAAGCTTTCTTTTCCCCCAAGGTTCGTTTTCCCGCAAGGTTGGTTTTCCCACAAGGTTTGTTTTCCCACAAGGTTTGTTTTTCCCCAAGGTTGGTTTTCTCGCAAGGTTGGTTTTCCCACAAGGTTTGTTTTCCCACTGTTTTGGTTTTCCCAAAAGGTTCGCTTTCCCACAAGGTTGGTTTTCCCACAAGCTTGGTTTTTCCGCAGGGTTGCTTTCCCCATAAGGTTGGTTTTCCCACAAGGTTTGTCTTCTCACAAGGTTTGTTTTCCCACTAGGTTGTTTTTCCCACTAGGTTGGTTTTCCCACAAGCTTTGTTTTCCCACAAGCTTTGTTTTCCCCCAAGGTTGGTTTTCCCGCAAGGTTGGTTTTCCCACAAGGTTTGTTTTCCCACTGTGTTGGTTTTCCCAAAAGGTTTGCTTTCCCGCAAGGTTGGTTTTCCCCCAAGGTTTGTTTTCCCACAAGGTTGGTTTTCCCGCAAGATTGGTTTTCCCACAAGGTTTGTTTTCCCACTGTGTTGGTTTTCCCAAAAGGTTCGCTTTCCCACAAGGTTGGTTTTCCCACAAGGTTGGTTTTCCCGCAGGGATGCTTTCCCCATAAGGTTTGTTTTCCGACAAGGTTTGTTTTCCCACAAGGTTGGTTTTCCCGAAAGGTTTGTTTCCCCACAAGGTTGGTTTTCCCACAAGGTGGTTTTTCCCGCAGGGTTTGTTTTCCCACAAGGTTAGTTTTCCCGCAAGGTTTGTTTTCCCACAAGGTTAGTTTTCCCAAAAGGTTTGTTTTCACCATAAGGTTGGTTTTCCCACAAGGTTTGTTTTCCCCCAAGGTTTGTTTTCCCACAAGGTTAGTTTTCCCGCAAGGTTTGTTTTCCCACAAGGTTAGTTTTCCCAAAAGGTTTGTTTTCACCATAAGGTTTGCTTTCCCGCAAGGTTGGTTTTCCCCCAAGGTTTGTTTTCCCACAAGGTTGGTTTTCCCGCAAGATTGGTTTTCCCACAAGGTTTGTTTTCCCACTGTGTTGGTTTTCCCAAAAGGTTCGCTTTCCCACAAGGTTGGTTTTCCCACAAGGTTGGTTTTCCCGCAGGGATGCTTTCCCCATAAGGTTTGTTTTCCGACAAGGTTTGTTTTCCCACAAGGTTGGTTTTCCCGAAAGGTTTGTTTCCCCACAAGGTTGGTTTTCCCACAAGGTGGTTTTTCCCGCAGGGTTTGTTTTCCCACAAGGTTAGTTTTCCCGCAAGGTTTGTTTTCCCACAAGGTTAGTTTTCCCAAAAGGTTTGTTTTCACCATAAGGTTGGTTTTCCCACTAGGTTGTTTTTCCCACTAGGTTGGTTTTCCCACAAGGTTTGTTTTCCCACAAGGTTGGTTTTCCCAAAAGGTTTGTTTCCCCACAAGGTTTGTTTTCAAACTGTGTTGGTTTTCGAAAAGGTTCGCATTCCCGCAAGGTTGGTTTTCCCACAAGGTTTATTTCCCCACAAGGTTTGTTTTCCCATAAGGTTTGTTTTCCCACAAGGTTTGTTTTCCCACAAGGTTGGTTTTCCCACAAGGTTTATTTCCCCACAAGGTTTGTTTTCCCATAAGGTTTGTTTTCCCACAAGGTTTGTTTTCCCACAAGGTTTGTTTTCCCACAAGGTTGGTTTTCCCGCAAGGTTGGTTTTCCCACAAGGTTTATTTCCCCACAAGGTTTGTTTTCCCACAAGGTTTTTTTTCTCACAAGGTTTGTTTTCCCACAAGGTTTGTTTTCCCCACAAGGTTTGTTTTCCCACAAGGTTGGTTTTCCCGAAAGGTTTGTTTACCCACAAGGTTGGTTTTCCCACAAGGTTGGTTTTCCCGCAGGGTTTGTTTTCCCACAAGGTTATTTTTCCCGCAAGGTCTGTTTTCCCACAAGGTTAGTTTTTCCACAAGGTTTGTTTTCCCACAAGGTTGGTTTTCCCACAAGGTTGGTTTTCCCGCAGGGTTTGTTTTCCCACAAGGTTAGTTTTCCCGCAAGGTCTGTTTTCCCACAAGGTTAGTTTTTCCACAAGGTTTGTTTCCCCACAAGGTTTGTTTCCCCACAAGGTTTGTTTTCCCACAAGGTTTGTTTTCTCACAAGGTTTGTTTTCCCACAAGGTTTGTTTTCCCCACAAGGTTTGTTTTCCCACAAGGTTGGTTTTCCCGAAAGGTTTGTTTACCCACAAGGTTGGTTTTCCCACAAGGTTGGTTTTCCCGCAGGGTTTGTTTTCCCACAAGGTTATTTTTCCCGCAAGGTCTGTTTTCCCACAAGGTTAGTTTTTCCACAAGGTTTGTTTCCCCACAAGGTTTGTTTCCCCACAAGGTTTGTTTTCCCAAAAGGCTCGCTTTCCACCAAGGTTGGTTTTCCCACAAGGTTGGTTTTCCCGCAGGGTTTCTTTCCCCATAAGGTTGGTTTTCCCACAAGGTTTGTTTTCTCACAAGGTTTGTTTTCCCACTAGGTTGTTTTTCCCACTAGGTTTGTTTTCCCACAAGGTTTGTTTTCTCCCAAGGTTGGTTTTCCCGCAGGGTTTGTTTTCCCACAAGGTTTGTTTTCCCACAAGGTTGGTTTTCCCGAAAGGTTTGTTTACCCACAAGGTTGGTTTTCCCACAAGGTTGGTTTTCCCGCAGGGTTTGTTTTCCCACAAGGTTAGTTTTCCCGCAAGGTCTGTTTTCCCACAAGGTTAGTTTTTCCACAAGGTTTGTTTCCCCACAAGGTTTGTTTCCCCACAAGGTTTGTTTTCCCACAAGGTTTGTTTTCTCACAAGGTTTGTTTTCCCACAAGGTTTGTTTTCCCCACAAGGTTTGTTTTCCCACAAGGTTGGTTTTCCCGAAAGGTTTGTTTACCCACAAGGTTGGTTTTCCCACAAGGTTGGTTTTCCCGCAGGGTTTGTTTTCCCACAAGGTTATTTTTCCCGCAAGGTCTGTTTTCCCACAAGGTTAGTTTTTCCACAAGGTTTGTTTCCCCACAAGGTTTGTTTCCCCACAAGGTTTGTTTTCCCACAAGGATTGTTTTCTCACAAGGTTTGTTTTCCCACTGTGTTGGTTTTCCCAAAAGGTTCGCTTTCCCGCAAGGTTGGTTTTCCCACAAGGTTGGTTTTCCCGCAGGGTTTCTTTCCCTATAAGGTTGGTTTTCCCACAAGGTTTGTTTTCTCACAATTTTTGTTTTCCCACTAGGTTGTTTTTTCCACTAGGTTTGTTTTCCCACAAGGTTTGTTTTCTCACAAGGTTTGTTTTCCCACAAGGTTTGTTTTCCCACAAGGTTTGTTTTCCCACAAGGTTGGTTTTCCCGAAAGGTTTGTTTACCCACAAGGTTGGTTTTCCCACAAGGTTGGTTTTCCCGCAGGGTTTGTTTTCCCACAAGGTTAGTTTTCCCGCAAGGTCTGTTTTCCCACAAGGTTAGTTTTTCCACAAGGTTTGTTTCCCCACAAGGTTTGTTTTCCCACAAGGATTGTTTTCTCACAAGGTTTGTTTTCCCACTGTGTTGGTTTTCCCAAAAGGTTCGCTTTCCCGCAAGGTTGGTTTTCCCACAAGGTTGGTTTTCCCGCAGGGTTTGTTTCCCCATAAGGTTGGTTTTCCCACAAGGTATGTTTTCTCACAAGGTTTGTTTTCCCACTAGGTTGGTTTTCCCACAAGGTTTGTTTTCCCACAAGGTTTCTTTTCCCACATGGTTGGTTTTCCCGAAAGGTTTGTTTCCCCACAAGGTTTGTTTTCCCACTAGGTTTGTTTTCCCATAAGGTTGGTTTTCCCACAAGGTTTGTTTTCTCACAAGGTTTGTTTTCCCACTAGGTTTGTTTCCCCACAAGGTTTGTTTTCTCACAAGGTTTGTTTTCCCACAAGGTTTGTTTTAACACAAGGTTGTTTTCCCACAAGGTTTGTTTTCCCACAAGGTTGGTTTTCCCGAAAGTTTTGTTTCCCCACAAGGTTGGTTTTCCCAAAAGGTTGGTTTTCCCGCAGGGTTTGTTTTCCCACAAGGCTAGTTTTCCCGCAAGGTTTGTTTCCCCACAAGGTTTGTTTTCCCACAAGGATTGTTTTCTCACAAGGTTTGTTTTTCCACTAGGTTTGCTTCCCCACAAGGTTTGTTGTCCCACTGTGTTGGTTTTCCCAAAAGGTTCGCTTTCCCACAAGGTTGGTTTTCCCACAAGGTTGGTTTTCCCGCAGGGTTGCTTTCCCCATAAGGTTGGTTTTCCCACAAGGTTTGTTTTCTCACAAGGTTGGTTTTCCCACTAGATGGTTTTTCCCACTAGGTTGGTTTTCCCACAAGGTTTGTTTTCCCACAAGCTTTGTTTTCCCCCAAGGTTGGTTTTCCCGCAAGGTTGGTTTTCCCAAAAGGTTTGTTTTCCCACTGTGTTGGTTTTCCCAAAAGGTTCGCTTTCCCGCAAGGTTGGTTTTCCCACAAGGTTTGTTTCCCCACAAGGTTTTATTTTCTCACAAGGTTTGTTTTCCCACAAGGTTTGTTTTCCCACAAGGTTTGTTTTCCCACAAGATTGGTTTTCCCGAAAGGTTTGTTTCCCCACAAGGTTGGTTTTCCCACAAGGTTGGTTTTCCCGCAGGGTTTGTTTTCTCACAAGGTTTGTTTTCCCACTAGGTTGTTTTTCCCACTAGGTTGGTTTTCCCACAAAGTTTGTTTTCCCACAAGCTTTGTTTTCCCCCAAGGTTGGTTTTCCCGCAAGGTTGGTTTTCCCACAAGGTTTGTTTTCCCACTGTGTTGGTTTTCCCAAAAGGTTCGCTTTCCCGCAAGGTTGGTTTTCCCACAAGGTTTGTTTTCCCACTGTGTTGGTTTTCCCAAAAGGTTCGCTTTCCCACAAGGTTGGTTTTCCCACAAGGTTGGTTTTCCCGCAGGGTTGCATTCCCCATAAGGTTGGTTTTCCCACAAGGTTTGTTTTCCCACAAGGTTTGTTTTCCCACAAGGTTTGTTTTCCCACAAGGTTTGTTTTCCCACAAGATTGGTTTTCCCGAAAGGTTGGTTTCCCCACAAGGTTGGTTTTCCCACAAGGTTGGTTTTCCCGCAGGGTTTGTTTTCTCACAAGGTTTGTTTTCCCACTAGGTTGTTTTTCCCACTAGGTTGGTTTTCCCACAAGGTTTGTTTTCCCACAAGCTTTGTTTTCCCCCAAGGTTCGTTTTCCCGCAAGGTTGGTTTTCCCACAAGGTTGGTTTTCCCACTGTGTTGGTTTTCCCAAAAGGTTCGCTTTCCCGCAAGGTTGGTTTTCCCACAAGGTTTGTTTTCCCACTGTGCTGGTTTTCCCAAAAGGTTCGCTTTCCCACTAGGTTGGTTTTCCCACAAGGTTGGTTTTCCCGCAGGGTTGCATTCCCCATAAGGTTGGTTTTCCCACAAGGTTTGTTTTCTCACAAGGTTTGTTTTCCCACTAGGTTGTTTTTCATACTAGGTTGGTTTTCCCACAAGGTTTGTTTTCCCACAAGCTTTGTTTTCCCCCAAGGTTGGTTTTCCCGCAAGGTTGGTTTTCCAACAAGGTTTGTTTTCCCACTAGGTTGTTTTTCCCACTAGGTTTGTTTTCCTACAAGGTTTGTTTTCCCCCAAGGTTGGTTTTCCCGCAGGGTTTCTTTCCCCACAAGGTTTGTTTTCTCACAAGGTTTGTTTTCCCACAAGGTTTGTTTTCCCACAAGGTTTGTTTTCCCACAAGGTTTGTTTTCCCACAAGGTTTGTTTTCCCACAAGGTTGGTTTTCCCGAAAGGTTTGTTTCCCCACAAGGTTAGTTTTCCCACAAGGTTGGTTTTCCCGCAGGGTTTGTTTTCCCACAAGGTTAGTTTTCCCGCTAGGTCTGTTTTCCCACAAGGTTAGTTTTCCCACAAGGTTTGTTTCCCCACAAGGTTTGTTTTCCCACTGTGTTGGTTTTCCCAAAAGGTTCGCTATCCCGCAAGGTTGGTTTTCCCACAAGGTTGGTTTTCCCGCAGGGTTTGTTTCCCCATAAGGTTGGTTTTCCCATAAGGTTTGTTTTCTCACAAGGTTTGTTTTCCCACTAGGTTGGTTTTCCCACAAGGTTTGTTTTCCCACAAGGTTTGTTTTCCCACAAGGTTGGTTTTCCCGAAAGGTTTGTTTCCCCACAAGGTTTGTTTTCCCACTAGGTTTGTTTCCCCACAAGGTTTGTTTTCTCACAGGGTTTGTTTTCCCACAAGGTTAGTTTTCCCGCAAGGTTGGTTTCCCCACAGAAAACCAACACAGTGGGAAAACAAACCTTGTGAGAAAACAATCCTTGTGGGAAAACAAACCTTGTGGGGAAAGAAACCTTGTGGGGAAATAAACCTTGTGGGAAAAAAAAAACTTGTGAGAAAACAAACCTTGTGGGGAAACAAACCTAGTGGGAAAACAAACCTTGTGAGAAAACAAACCTTGTGGGAAAACCAACCTTGCGGGAAAGCGAACCTTGCGGGAAAGCGAACCTCTTGGGAAAACCAACACAGTGGGAAAACAAACCTTGTGAGAAAACAATCCTTGTGGGAAAACAAACCTTGTGGGGAAACAAACCTTGTGGGGAAACAAACCTTGTGGGAAAACAAACCCTGCGGGAAAACCAACCTTGTGGGAAAACCAACCTTGTGGGGAAACAAACCTTTCGGGAAAACCAACCTTGTGGGAAAACAAACCTTGCGGGAAAACTAACCTTGTGGGAAAACAAACCCTGCGGGAAAACCAACCTTGTGGGGAAACAAACCTTTCGGGAAAACCAACCTTGTGGGAAAACAAACATTGTGTTAAATCAAACCTTGTGGGAAAACTAACCTTGCGGGAATACCAACCTTGCGGGAAAACCAACCTTGGGGGAAAACAAACCTTGTGGGTAAACAAACCTTGTGGGAAAACAAACCTTGTGGGAAAACCAACCTTATGGGGAAAGAAACCTTGTGGGGAAACAAACCTTGTGGGAAAAAAAACCTTGTGAGAAAACAAACCTTGTGGGGAAACAAACCTAGTGGGAAAACAAACCTTGTGAGAAAACAATCCTTGTGGGAAAACAAACCTTGTGGGGAAAGAAACCTTGTGGGGAAACAAACCTTGTGGGAAAAAAAAACCTTGTGAGAAAACAAACCTTGTGGGGAAACAAACCTAGTGGGAAAACAAACCTTGTGAGAAAACAAACCTTGTGGGAAAACCAACCTTGCGGGAAATCGAACCTTGCGGGAAAGCGAACCTCTTGGGAAAACCAACACAGTGGGAAAACAAACCTTGTGAGAAAACAATCCTTGTGGGAAAACAAACCTTGTGGGGAAACAAACCTTGTGGGGAAACAAACCTTGTGGGAAAACAAACCCTGCGGGAAAACCAACCTTGTGGGAAAACCAACCTTGTGGGGAAACAAACCTTTCGGGAAAACCAACCTTGTGGGAAAACAAACATTGTGTTAAATCAAACCTTGTGGGAAAACTAACCTTGCGGGAAAACCAACCTTGCGGGAAAACCAACCTTGGGGGAAAACAAACCTTGTGGGTAAACAAACCTTGTGGGAAAACAAACCTTGTGGGAAAACCAACCTAGTGGGAAAACAAACCTTGTGAGAAAACAAACCTTGTGGGAAAACCAACCTTATGGGGAAACAAACCCTGCGGGAAAACCAACCTTGTGGGAAAACCAACCTTGCGGGAAAGCGAACCTTTTGGGAAAACCAACACAGTGGGAAAAAAAACCTTGTGAGAAAACAATCCTTGTGGGAAAACAAACCTTGTGGGGAAACAAACCTTGTGGGGAAACAAACCTTGTGGGAAAACTAACCTTGTGGGAAAACAAACCTTGCGGGAAAACTAACCTTGTGGGAAAACAAACCCTGCGGGAAAACCAACCTTGTGGGAAAACCAACCTTGTGGGGAAACAAACCTTTCTGGAAAACCAACCTTGTGGCAAAACAAACCTTGTGGGAAAACAAACCTTGTGGGAAAACAAACCTTGTGGGAAAACAAACCTTGTGAGAAAACAAACCTTGTGGGGAAACAAACCTAGTGGGAAAGCGAACCTTGCGGGAAAGCGAACCTCTTGGGAAAACCAACACAGTGGGAAAACAAACCTTGTGAGAAAACAATCCTTGTGGGAAAACAAACCTTGTGGGGAAAGAAACCTTGTGGGGAAACAAACCTTGTGGGAAAAAAAAACCTTGTGAGAAAACAAACCTTGTGGGGAAACAAACCTAGTGGGAAAACAAACCTTGTGAGAAAACAAACCTTGTGGGAAAACCAACCTTGCGGGAAAGCGAACCTTGCGGGAAAGCGAACCTCTTGGGAAAACCAACACAGTGGGAAAACAAACCTTGTGAGAAAACAATCCTTGTGGGAAAACAAACCTTGTGGGGAAACAAACCTTGTGGGGAAACAAACCTTGTGGGAAAACTAACCTTGTGGGAAAACAAACCTTGTGGGGAAACAAACCTTGTGGGGAAACAAACCTTGTGGGAAAACAAACCTTGTGAGAAAACAATCCTTGTGGGAAAACAAACCTTGTGGGAAAACAAACCTTGTGGGGAAACAAACCTTGTGGGGAAACAAACCTTGTGGGAAAACAAACCTTGTGGGAAAACCAACCTTATGGGGAAAGCAACCCTGCGGGAAAACCAACCTTGTGGGAAAACCAACCTTGTGGGAAAACCAACCTTGTGGGAAAGCGAACCTTTTGGGAAAACCAACACAGTGGGAAAACAAACCTTGTGGGAAAACAAACCTTATGGGGAAACAAACCTTGCGGGAAAACTAACCTTGTGGGAAAACAAACCCTGCCGGAAAACCAACCTTGGGGGAAAACAAAGCTTGTGGGAAAACAAACCTTGTGGGAAAACCAACCTAGTGGAAAAAACAACCTAGTGGGAAAACAAACCTTGTGAGAAAACAAACCTTGTGGGAAAACCAACCTCATGGGGAAAGCAACCCTGCGGGAAAACCAACCTTGTGGGAAAACCAACCTTGTGGGAAAACCAACCTTGTGGGAAAGCGAACCTTTTGGGAAAACCAACACAGTGGGAAAACAAACCTTGTGGGGAAACAAACCTTGCGGGAAAACTAACCTTGTGGGAAAACAAACCCTGCGGGAAAACCAACCTTGTGGGAAAACCAACCTTGTGGGGAAACAAACCTTTCGGGAAAACCAACCTTGTGGGAAAACAAACCTTGCGGGAAAAAAACCTTGTGGGAAAACAAACCCTGCGGGAAAACCAACCTTGTGGGAAAACCAACCTTGTGGGGAAACAAACCTTTCGGGAAAACCAACCTTGTGGGAAAACAAACATTGTGGGTAAACAAACCTTGTGGGAAAACAAACCTTGTGGGAAAACCAACCTTGTGGGAAAACAAACCTTGTGGGAAAACCAACCTAGTGGGAAAACAAACCTTGTGAGAAAACAAACCTTTTGGGAAAACCAACCTTATGGGGAAACGAACCCTGCGGGAAAACCAGCCTTGTGGGAAAACCAACCTTGCGGGAAAGCGAACCTTTTGGGAAAACCAACACAGTGGGAAAACAAACCTTGTGAGAAAACTAACCTTGTGGGAAAACAAACCCTGCGGGAAAACCAACCTTGTGGGAAAATCAACCTTGTGGGGAAACAAACCTTTCGGGAAAACCAACCTTGTGGGAAAACAAACCTTGTGGGAAAACAAACCTTGTGGGAAAACAAACCTTGTGGGAAAACAAACCTTGTGAGAAAACAAACCTTGTGGGGAAACAAACCTAGTGGGAAAACAAGCCTTGTGAGAAAACAAACCTTGTGGGAAAACCAACCTTGCGGGAAAGCGAACCTTGCGGGAAAGCGAACCTCTTGGGAAAACCAACACAGTGGGAAAACAAACCTTGTGAGAAAACAATCCTTGTGGGAAAACAAACCTTGTGGGGAAACAAACCTTGTGGGAAAACAAACCTTATGGGAAAACCAACCTTGTGGGGAAACAAACCTTTCTGGAAAACCAACCTTGTGGGAAAACAAACCTTGTGGGAAAACAAACCTTGTGGGAAAACAAACCTTGTGGGAAAACAAACCTTGTGAGAAAACAAACCTTGTGGGGAAACAAACCTAGTGGGAAAACAAGCCTTGTGAGAAAACAAACCTTGTGGGAAAACCAACCTTGCGGGAAAGCGAACCTTGCGGGAAAGCGAACCTCTTGGGAAAACCAACACAGTGGGAAAACAAACCTTGTGAGAAAACAATCCTTGTGGGAAAACAAACCTTGTGGGGAAACAAACCTTGTGGGGAAACAAACCTTGTGGGAAAACTAACCTTGTGGGAAAACAAACCTTGCGGGAAAACTAACCTTGTGGGAAAACAAACCCTGCGGGAAAACCAGCCTTGTGGGAAAACCAACCTTGTGGGGAAACAAACCTTTCGGGAAAACCAACCTTGTGGGAAAACAAACCTTGTGAGAAAACAAACATCGTGGGGACACAAACCTTGTGGGAAAACCAGCCTTGCGAGAAAGCGAACCTTTTGGGAAAACCAACCTTATGGGGAAAGCAACCCTGCGGGAAAACCAACCTTGTGGGAAAACCAACCTTTTGGGAAAGCGAACCTTTTGGGAAAACCAACACAGTGGGAAAACAAACCTTGTGGGAAAACAAACCTTGTGGGGAAACAAACCTTGCGGGAAAACTAACATTGTGGGAAAAGAAACCCTGCGGGAAAAACAAACTTGTGGGAAAACCAACCTTGTGGGGAAACAAACCTTTCGGGAAAACCAACCTTGTGGGAAAACAAACCTTGTGGGAAAACAAACCTTGTGGGGAAACAAACCTTGTGGGAAAACCAACCTTGCGGGAAAGCGAACCTTTTGGGAAAACCAACACAGTGGGAAAACAAACCTTGTGGGTAAACCAACCTTGCGGGAAAACAAACCTTGGGGGAAAACAAACCTTGTGGGGAAAGAAACCTTGTGGGGAAACATACCTTGTGGGAAAAAAAAACCTTGTGAGAAAACAAACCTTGTGGGGAAACAAACCTAGTGGGAAAACAAACCTTGTGAGAAAACAAACCTTGTGGGAAAACCAACCTTGCGGGAAATCGAACCTTGCGGGAAAGCGAACCTCTTGGGAAAACCAACACAGTGGGAAAACAAACCTTGTGAGAAAACAATCCTTGTGGGAAAACAAACCTTGTGGGGAAACAAACCTTGTGGGGAAACAAACCTTGTGGGAAAACAAACCCTGCGGGAAAACCAACCTTGTGGGAAAACCAACCTTGTGCGGAAACAAACCTTTCGGGAAAACCAACCTTGTGGGAAAACAAACATTGTGTTAAATCAAACCTTGTGGGAAAACTAACCTTGCGGGAAAACCAACCTTGCGGGAAAACCAACCTTGGGGGAAAACAAACCTTGTGGGTAAACAAACCTTGTGGGAAAACAAACCTTGTGGGAAAACCAACCTAGTGGGAAAACAAACCTTGTGAGAAAACAAACCTTGTGGGAAAACCAACCTTATGGGGAAACAAACCCTGCGGGAAAACCAACCTTGTGGGAAAACCAACCTTGCGGGAAAGCGAACCTTTTGGGAAAACCAACACAGTGGGAAAACAAACCTTGTGAGAAAACAATCCTTGTGGGAAAACAAACCTTGTGGGGAAACAAACCTTGTGGGGAAACAAACCTTGTGGGAAAACTAACCTTGTGGGAAAACAAACCTTGCGGGAAAACTAACCTTGTGGGAAAACAAACCCTGCGGGAAAACAAACCTTGTGGGAAAACCAACCTTGTGGGGAAACAAACCTTTCTGGGAAACCAACCTTGTGGCAAAACAAACCTTGTGGGAAAACAAACCTTGAGGGAAAACAAACCTTGTGGGAAAACAAACCTTGTGGGAAAACAAACCTTGTGGGAAAACAAACCTTGTGGGAAAACAAACCTTGTGAGAAAACAAACCTTGTGGGGAAACAAACCTAGTGGGAAAACAAGCCTTGTGAGAAAACAAACCTTGTGGGAAAACCAACCTTGCGGGAAAGCGAACCTTGCGGGAAAGCGAACCTCTTGGGAAAACCAACACAGTGGGAAAACAAACCTTGTGAGAAAACAATCCTTGTGGGAAAACAAACCTTGTGGGGAAACAAACCTTGTGGGAAAACAAACCTTATGGGAAAACCAACCTTGTGGTGAAACAAACCTTTCTGGAAAACCAACCTTGTGGGAAAACAAACCTTGTGGGAAAACAAACCTTGTGGGAAAACAAACCTTGTGGGAAAACAAACCTTGTGAGAAAACAAACCTTGTGGGGAAACAAACCTAGTGGGAAAACAAGCCTTGTGAGAAAACAAACCTTGTGGGAAAACCAACCTTGCGGGAAAGCGAACCTTGCGGGAAAGCGAACCTCTTGGGAAAACCAACACAGTGGGAAAACAAACCTTGTGAGAAAACAATCCTTGTGGGAAAACAAACCTTGTGGGGAAACAAACCTTGTGGGGAAACAAACCTTGTGGGAAAACTAACCTTGTGGGAAAACAAACCTTGCGGGAAAACTAACCTTGTGGGAAAACAAACCCTGCGGGAAAACCAGCCTTGTGGGAAAACCAACCTTGTGGGGAAACAAACCTTTCGGGAAAACCAACCTTGTGGGAAAACAAACCTTGTGAGAAAACAAACATCGTGGGGAAACAAACCTTGTGGGAAAACCAGCCTTGCAAGAAAGAGAACCTTTTGGGAAAACCAACCTTATGGGGAAAGCAACCCTGCGGGAAAACCAACCTTGTGGGAAAACCAACCTTTTGGGAAAGCGAACCTTTTGGGAAAACCAACACAGTGGGAAAACAAACCTTGTGGGAAAACAAACCTTGTGGGGAAACAAACCTTGCGGGAAAACTAACATTGTGGGAAAACAAACCCTGCGGGAAAACCAACCTTGTGGGAAAACCAACCTTGTGGGGAAACAAACCTTTCGGGAAAACCAACCTTGTGGGAAAACAAACCTTGTGGGAAAACAAACCTTGTGGGGAAACAAACCTTGTGGGAAAACCAACCTTGCGGGAAAGCGAACCTTTTGGGAAAACCAACACAGTGGGAAAACAAACCTTGTGGGTAAACCAACCTTGCGGGAAAACAAACCTTGGGGGAAAACAAACCTTGTGGGGAAAGAAACCTTGTGGGGAAACATACCTTGTGGGAAAAAAAAACCTTGTGAGAAAACAAACCTTGTGGGGAAACAAACCTAGTGGGAAAACAAACCTTGTGAGAAAACAAACCTTGTGGGAAAACCAACCTTGCGGGAAATCGAACCTTGCGGGAAAGCGAACCTCTTGGGAAAACCAACACAGTGGGAAAACAAACCTTGTGAGAAAACAATCCTTGTGGGAAAACAAACCTTGTGGGGAAACAAACCTTGTGGGGAAACAAACCTTGTGGGAAAACAAACCCTGCGGGAAAACCAACCTTGTGGGAAAACCAACCTTGTGCGGAAACAAACCTTTCGGGAAAACCAACCTTGTGGGAAAACAAACATTGTGTTAAATCAAACCTTGTGGGAAAACTAACCTTGCGGGAAAACCAACCTTGCGGGAAAACCAACCTTGGGGGAAAATAAACCTTGTGGGTAAACAAACCTTGTGGGAAAACAAACCTTGTGGGAAAACCAACCTAGTGGGAAAACAAACCTTGTGAGAAAAAAAACCTTGTGGGAAAACCAACCTTATGGGGAAACAAACCCTGCGGGAAAACCAACCTTGTGGGAAAACCAACCTTGCGGGAAAGCGAACCTTTTGGGAAAACCAACACAGTGGGAAAACAAACCTTGTGAGAAAACAATCCTTGTGGGAAAACAAACCTTGTGGGGAAACAAACCTTGTGGGGAAACAAACCTTGTGGGAAAACTAACCTTGTGGGAAAACAAACCTTGCGGGAAAACTAACCTTGTGGGAAAACAAACCCTGCGGGAAAACAAACCTTGTGGGAAAACCAACCTTGTGGGGAAACAAACCTTTCTGGAAAACCAACCTTGTGGCAAAACAAACCTTGTGGGAAAACAAACCTTGTGGGAAAACAAACCTTGTGGGAAAACAAACCTTGTGAGAAAACAAACCTTGTGGGGAAACAAACCTAGTGGGAAAGCGAACCTTGCGGGAAAGCGAACCTCTTGGGAAAACCAACACAGTGGGAAAACAAACCTTGTGAGAAAACAATCCTTGTGGGAAAACAAACCTTGTGGGGAAAGAAACCTTGTGGGGAAACAAACCTTGTGGGAAAAAAAAACCTTGTGAGAAAACAAACCTTGTGGGGAAACAAACCTAGTGGGAAAACAAACCTTGTGAGAAAACAAACCTTGTGGGAAAACCAACCTTGCGGGAAAGCGAACCTTGCGGGAAAGCGAACCTCTTGGGAAAACCAACACAGTGGGAAAACAAACCTTGTGAGAAAACAATCCTTGTGGGAAAACAAACCTTGTGGGGAAACAAACCTTGTGGGGAAACAAACCTTGTGGGAAAACTAACCTTGTGGGAAAACAAACCTTGTGGGGAAACAAACCTTGTGGGGAAACAAACCTTGTGGGAAAACAAACCTTGTGAGAAAACAATCCTTGTGGGAAAACAAACCTTGTGGGAAAACAAACCTTGTGGGGAAACAAACCTTGTGGGAAAACAAACCTTGTGGGAAAACAAACCTTGTGGGAAAACCAACCTTATGGGGAAAGCAACCCTGCGGGAAAACCAACCTTGTGGGAAAACCAACCTTGTGGGAAAGCGAACCTTTTGGGAAAACCAACACAGTGGGAAAACAAACCTTGTGGGAAAACAAACCTTATGGGGAAACAAACCTTGCGGGAAAACTAACCTTGTGGGAAAACAAACCCTGCCGGAAAACCAACCTTGGGGGAAAACAAAGCTTGTGGGAAAACAAACCTTGTGGGAAAACCAACCTAGTGGAAAAAACAACCTAGTGGGAAAACAAACCTTGTGAGAAAACAAACCTTGTGGGAAAACCAACCTCATGGGGAAAGCAACCCTGTGGGAAAACCAACCTTGTGGGAAAACCAACCTTGTGGGAAAGCGAACCTTTTGGGAAAACCAACACAGTGGGAAAACAAACCTTGTGGGGAAACAAACCTTGCGGGAAAACTAACCTTGTGGGAAAACAAACCCTGCGGGAAAACCAACCTTGTGGGAAAACCAACCTTGTGGGGAAACAAACCTTTCGGGAAAACCAACCTTGTGGGAAAACAAACCTTGCGGGAAAACTAACCTTGTGGGAAAACAAACCCTGCGGGAAAACCAACCTTGTGGGAAAACCAACCTTGTGGGGAAACAAACCTTTCGGGAAAACCAACCTTGTGGGAAAACAAACATTGTGGGTAAACCAACCTTGTGGGAAAACAAACCTTGTGGGAAAACCAACCTTGTGGGAAAACAAACCTTGTGGGAAAACCAACCTAGTGGGAAAACAAACCTTGTGAGAAAACAAACCTTTTGGGAAAACCAACCTTATGGGGAAACAAACCCTGCGGGAAAACCAGCCTTGTGGGAAAACCAACCTTGCGGGAAAGCGAACCTTTTGGGAAAACCAACACAGTGGGAAAACAAACCTTGTGAGAAAACTAACCTTGTGGGAAAACAAACCCTGCGGGAAAACCAACCTTGTGGGAAAACCAACCTTGTGGGGAAACAAACCTTTCGGGAAAACCAACCTTGTGGGAAAACAAACCTTGTGGGAAAACAAACCTTGTGGGAAAACAAACCTTGTGGGAAAACAAACCTTGTGAGAAAACAAACCTTGTGGGGAAACAAACCTAGTGGGAAAACAAGCCTTGTGAGAAAACAAACCTTGTGGGAAAACCAACCTTGCGGGAAAGCGAACCTTGCGAAAAAAAGAACCTCTTGGGAAAACCAACACAGTGGGAAAACAAACCTTGTGAGAAAACAATCCTTGTGGGAAAACAAACCTTGTGGGGAAACAAACCTTGTGGGAAAACAAACCTTATGGGAAAACCAACCTTGTGGGGAAACAAACCTTTCTGGAAAACCAACCTTGTGGGAAAACAAACCTTGTGGGAAAACAAACCTTGTGGGAAAACAAACCTTGAGGGAAAACAAACCTTGTGAGAAAACAAACCTTGTGGGGAAACAAACCTAGTGGGAAAACAAGCCTTGTGAGAAAACAAACCTTGTGGGAAAACCAACCTTGCGGGAAAGCGAACCTTGCGGGAAAGCGAACCTCTTGGGAAAACCAACACAGTGGGAAAACAAACCTTGTGAGAAAACAATCCTTGTGGAAAAACAAACCTTGTGGGGAAACAAACCTTGTGGGGAAACAAACCTTGTGGGAAAACTAACCTTGTGGGAAAACAAACCTTGCGGGAAAACTAACCTTGTGGGAAAACAAACCCTGCGGGAAAACCAGCCTTGTGGGAAAACCAACCTTGTGGGGAAACAAACCTTGTGGGGAAACAAACCTTGTGGGAAAACAAACCTTATGGGAAAACCAACCTTGTGGGGAAACAAACCTTTCTGGAAAACCAACCTTGTGGGAAAACAAACCTTGTGGGAAAACAAACCTTGTGGGAAAACAAACCTTGTGAGAAAACAAACCTTGTGGGGAAACAAACCTAGTGGGAAAACAAGCCTTGTGAGAAAACAAACCTTGTGGGAAAACCAACCTTGCGGGAAAGCGAACCTTGCGGGAAAGCGAACCTCTTGGGAAAACCAACACAGTGGGAAAACAAACCTTGTGAGAAAACAATCCTTGTGGAAAAACAAACCTTGTGGGGAAACAAACCTTGTGGGGAAACAAACCTTGTGGGAAAACTAACCTTGTGGGAAAACAAACCTTGCGGGAAAACCAACCTTGTGGGAAAACAAACCTTGTGAGAAAACAAACATTGTGGGGAAGCAAACCTTGTGGGAAAACCAGCCTTGCGAGAAAGCGAACCTTTTGGGAAAACCAACCTTATGGGGAAAGCAACCCTGCGGGAAAACCAACCTTGTGGGAAAACCAACCTTGTGGGAAAACCAACCTTTTGGGAAAGCGAACCTTTTGGGAAAACCAACACAGTGGGAAAACAAACCTTGTGGGAAAACAAACCTTGTGGGGAAACAAACCTTGCGGGAAAACTAACATTGTGGGAAAACAAACCCTGCGGGAAAACCAACCTTGTGGGAAAACCAACCTTGTGGGGAAACAAACCTTTCGGGAAAACCAACCTTGTGGGAAAACAAACCTTGTGTGAAAACAAACCTTGTGGAAAAACAAACCTTGTGGGAAAACAAACCTTGTGAGAAATCAAACCTTGTGGGGAAACAAACCTAGTGGGAAAACAAGCCTTGTGAGAAAACAAACCTTGTGGGAAAACCAACCTTGCGGGAAAGCGAACCTTGCGGGAAAGCGAACCTCTTGGGAAAACCAACACAGTGGGAAAACAAACCTTGTGAGAAAACAATCCTTGTGGAAAAACAAACCTTGTGGGGAAACAAACCTTGTGGGGAAACAAACCTTGTGGGAAAACTAACCTTGTGGGAAAACAAACCTTGCGGGAAAACCAACCTTGTGGGAAAACAAACCTTGTGAGAAAACAAACATTGTGGGGAAGCAAACCTTGTGGGAAAACCAGCCTTGCGAGAAAGCGAACCTTTTGGGAAAACCAACCTTATGGGGAAAGCAACCCTGCGGGAAAACCAACCTTGTGGGAAAACCAACCTTGTGGGAAAACCAACCTTTTGGGAAAGCGAACCTTTTGGGAAAACCAACACAGTGGGAAAACAAACCTTGTGGGAAAACAAACCTTGTGGGGAAAAAACCTTGCGGGAAAACTAACATTGTGGGAAAACAAACCCTGCGGGAAAACCAACCTTGTGGGAAAACCAACCTTGTGGGGAAACAAACCTTTCGGGAAAACCAACCTTGTGGGAAAACAAACCTTGTGGGAAAACAAACCTTGTGGGGAAACAAACCTTGTGGGAAAACCAACCTTGCGGGAAAGCGAACCTTTTGGGAAAACCAACACAGTGGGAAAACAAACCTTGTGGGTAAACCAACCTTGCGGGAAAACAAACCTTGGGGGAAAACAAAGCTTGTGGGAAAACAAACCTTGTGGGAAAACCAACCTAGTGGGAAAAACAACCTTGGGGGAAAACAAAGCTTGTGGGAAAACAAACCTTGTGGGAAAACCAACCTAGTGGGAAAAACAACCTAGTGGGAAAACAAACCTTGTGAGAAAACAATCCTTGTGGGAAAACCAACCTTATGGGGAAAGCAACCCTGCGGGAAAAACCAACCTTGTGGGAAAACCAACCTTGTGGGGAAACAAACCTAGTGGGAAAACAAACCTTGTGAGAAAACAAACCTTGTGGGAAAACCAACCTTGCGGGAAAGCGAACCTTGCGGGAAAGCGAACCTCTTGGGAAAACCAACACAGTGGGAAAACAAACCTTGTGAGAAAACAATCCTTGTGGGAAAACAAACCTTGTGGGGAAACAAACCTTGTGGGGAAACAAACCTTGTGGGAAAACCAACCTTGTGAGAAAACAAACCTTGTGGGGAAATAAACCTAGTGGGAAAACAAACCTTGTGAGAAAACAAACCTTGTGGGAAAACCAACCTTGCGGGAAAGCGAACCTTGCGGGAAAGCGAACCTCTTGGGAAAACCAACACAGTGGGACAACAAACCTTGTGGGGAAACAAACCTTGCGGGAAAACTAACCTTGTGGGAAAACAAACCCTGCGGGAAAACCAACCTTGTGGGAAAACCAACCTTGTGGGGAAATAAACCTTTCGGGAAAACCAACCTTGTGGGAAAACAAACCTTGCGGGAAAACTAACCTTGTGGGAAAACAAACCCTGCGGGAAAACCAACCTTGTGGGAAAACCAACCTTGTGGGGAAACAAACCTTTCGGGAAAACCAACCTTGTGGGAAAACAAACATTGTGGGTAAACCAACCTTGTGGGAAAACAAACCTTGTGGGAAAACCAATCTTGTGGGAAAACAAACCTTGTGGGAAAACCAACCTAGTGGGAAAACAAACCTTGTGAGAAAACAAACCTTTTGGGAAAACCAACCTTATGGGGAAACAAACCCTGCGGGAAAACCAGCCTTGTGGGAAAACCAACCTTGCGGGAAAGCGAACCTTTTGGGAAAACCAACACAGTGGGAAAACAAACCTTGTGAGAAAACTAACCTTGTGGGAAAACAAACCCTGCGGGAAAACCAACCTTGTGGGAAAACCAACCTTGTGGGGAAACAAACCTTTCGGGAAAACCAACCTTGTGGGAAAACAAACCTTGTGGGAAAACAAACCTTGAGGGAAAACAAACCTTGTGGGAAAACAAACCTTGTGAGAAAACAAACCTTGTGGGGAAACAAACCTAGTGGGAAAACAAGCCTTGTGAGAAAACAAACCTTGTGGGAAAACCAACCTTGCGGGAAAGCGAACCTTGCGGGAAAGCGAACCTCTTGGGAAAACCAACACAGTGGGAAAACAAACCTTGTGAGAAAACAATCCTTGTGGGAAAACAAACCTTGTGGGGAAACAAACCTTGTGGGAAAACAAACCTTATGGGAAAACCAACCTTGTGGGGAAACAAACCTTTCTGGAAAACCAACCTTATGGGAAAACAAACCTTGTGGGAAAACAAACCTTGTGGGAAAACAAACCTTGTGGGAAAACAAACCTTGTGAGAAAACAAACCTTGTGGGGAAACAAACCTAGTGGGAAAACAAGCCTTGTGAGAAAACAAACCTTGTGGGAAAACCAACCTTGCGGGAAAGCGAACCTTGCGGGAAAGCGAACCTCTTGGGAAAACCAACACAGTGGGAAAACAAACCTTGTGAGAAAACAATCCTTGTGGAAAAACAAACCTTGTGGGGAAACAAACCTTGTGGGGAAACAAACCTTGTGGGAAAACTAACCTTGTGGGAAAACAAACCTTGCGGGAAAACTAACCTTGTGGGAAAACAAACCCTGCGGGAAAACCAGCCTTGTGGGAAAACCAACCTTGTGGGGAAACAAACCTTTCGGGAAAACCAACCTTGTGGGAAAACAAACCTTGTGAGAAAACAAACATTGTGGGGAAACAAACCTTGTGGGAAAACCAGCCTTGCGAGAAAGTGAACCTTTTGGGAAAACCAACCTTATGGGGAAAGCAACCCTGCGGGAAAACCAACCTTGTGGGAAAACCAACCTTGTGGGAAAACCAACCTTTTGGGATAGCGAACCTTTTGGGAAAACCAACACAGTGGGAAAACAAACCTTGTGGGAAAACAAACCTTGTGGGGAAACAAACCTTGCGGGAAAACTAACCTTGTGGGAAAACAAACCCTGCGGGAAAACCAACCTTGTGGGAAAACCAACCTTGTGGGGAAACAAACCTTTCGGGAAAACCAACCTTGTGGGAAAACAAACCTTGTGGCAAAACAAACCTTGTGGGGAAACAAACCTTGTGGGAAAACCAACCTTGCGGGAAAGCGAACCTTTTGGGAAAACCAACACAGTGGGAAAACAAACCTTGTGGGTAAACCAACCTTGCGGGAAAACAAACCTTGGGGGAAAACAAAGCTTGTGGGAAAACAAACCTTGTGGGAAAACCAACCTAATGGGAAAAACAACCTTGGGGGAAAACAAAGCTTGTGGGAAAACAAACCTTGTGGGAAAACCAACCTAGTGGGAAAAACAACCTAGTGGGAAAACAAACCTTGTGAGAAAACAAACCTTGTGGGAAAACCAACCTTATGGGGAAAGCATCCCTGCGGGAAAACCAACCTTGTGGGAAAACCAACCTTGTGGGGAAACAAACCTAGTGGGAAAACAAACCTTGTGAGAAAACAAACCTTGTGGGAAAACCAACCTTGCGGGAAAGCGAACCTTGCGGGAAAGCGAACCTCTTGGGAAAACCAACACAGTGGGAAAACAAACCTTGTGAGAAAACAATCCTTGTGGGAAAACAAACCTTGTGGGGAAACAAACCTTGTGG
The DNA here is from genome assembly GCA_023053575.1 of Branchinecta lynchi. Lineage (NCBI taxonomy): Eukaryota > Metazoa > Arthropoda > Branchiopoda > Anostraca > Branchinectidae > Branchinecta > Branchinecta lynchi. The sequence continues at coordinate 9,295 of JAKZAP010000132.1, read as the reverse complement.
GGAAACAAACCTTGTGGGCAAACAAACCTTGTGAGAAAACAAACCTTGTGGGGAAACAAACCTAGTGGGAAAATAAACCTTGTGAGAAAACAAACCTTGTGGGAAAACCAACCTTGCGGGAAAGCGAACCTTGCAGGAAAGCGAACCTCTTGGGAAAACCAACACAGTGGGAAAACAAACCTTGTGAGAAAACAATCCTTGTGGGAAAACAAACCTTGTGGGGAAACAAACCTTGTGGGAAAACCAACCTTGTGGGGAAACAAACCTTTCTGGAAAACCAACCTTGTGGCAAAACAAACCTTGTGGGAAAACAAACCTTGTGGGAAAACAAACCTTGTGGGAAAACAAACCTTGTGAGAAAACAAACCTTGTGGGGAAACAAACCTAGTGGGAAAACAAACCTTGTGAGAAAATAAACCTTGTGGGAAAACCAACCTTGCGGGAAAGCGAACCTTGCGGGAAAGCGAACCTCTTGGGAAAACCAACACAGTGGGAAAACAAACCTTGTGAGAAAACAATCCTTGTGGGAAAACAAACCTTGTGGGGAAACAAACCTTGTGGGAAAACCAACCTTGTGGGGAAACAAACCTTTCTGGAAAACCAACCTTGTGGCAAAACAAACCTTGTGGGAAAACAAACCTTGTGGGAAAACAAACCTTGTGGGAAAACAAACCTTGTGAGAAAACAAACCTTGTGGGGAAACAAACCTAGTGGGAAAAACAAACCTTGTGAGAAAACAAACCTTGTGGGAAAACAAACCTTGCGGGAAAGCGAACCTTGCGGGAAAGCGAACCTCTTGGGAAAACCAACACAGTGGGAAAACAAACCTTGTGATAAAACAATCCTTGTGGTAAAACAAACCTTGTGGGGAAACAAACCTTGTGGGGAAACAAACCTTGTGGGAAAACAAACCTTGTGAGAAAACAAACCTTGTGGGGAAACAAACCTAGTGGGAAAACAAACCTTGTGAGAAAACAAACCTTGTGGGAAAACCAACCTTTCGGGAAAACCAACCTTGTGGGAAAACAAACCTTGTGGGAAAACAAACCTTATGGGAAAACAAACCTTGTGGGAAAACAAATCTTATGGGAAAACAAACCTTGTGGGGAAACAAACACAGTGGGAAAACAAACCTTGTGGGAAAACCAACCTTGCCAGAAAACCAACCTTGGGGGAAAACAAAGCTTGTGGGAAAACAAACCTTGTGGGAAAACCAACCTAGTGGGAAAAACAACCTAGTTGGAAAACAAACCTTGTGAGAAAACAAACCCTGTGGGAAAACCAACCTTATGGGGAAAGCAACCCTGCGGGAAAACCAACCTTGTGGGAAAACCAACCTTGTGGGAAAGCGAACCTTTTGGGAAAACCAACACAGTGGAAAAAAAAAACCTTGTGGGAAAACCAACCTTGCGGGAAAACCAACCTTGGGGGAAAACAAACCTTGTGGGAAAACTAACCTTGTGGGGAAACAAACCTAGTGGGAAAATAAACCTTGTGAGAAAAAAATCCTTGTGGGAAAACAAACCTTGGGGGGAAACAAACCTTGCGGGGAAACTAACCTTGTGGGAAAACAAACCCTGCGGGAAAACCAACCCTGTGGGAAAACCAACCTTGTGGGGAAACAAACCTTTCGGGAAAACAAACCTTGTGGGAAAACAAACCTTGTGGGAAAACAAACCTTGTGGGAAAACAAACCTTATGGGGAAAGCAACCCTGCGGGAAAACCAACCTTGTGGGAAAACCAACCTTGTGGGAAAGCGAACCTTTTGGGAAAACCAACACAGTGGGAACACAAACCTTGTGGGAAAACCAACCTTGCGGGAAAACCAACCTTGTGGGGAAAACAAACCTTGTGGGGAAACAAACCTAGTGGGAAAACAAACCTTGTGAGAAAACAATCCTTTTGGGAAAACAAACCTTGTGGGGAAACAAACCTTGCGGGAAAACTAACCTTGTGGGAAAACAAACCTTGTGAGAAAACAAACCTTGTGGGAAAACCAACCTTATGGGGAAAGCATCCCTGCGGGAAAACCAACCTTGTGGGAAAACCAACCTTGTGGGAAAACGAACCTTGTGGGAAAGCAACCCTGCGGGAAAACCAACCTTGTGGGAAAACCAACCTTGTGGGAAAGCGAACCTTTTGGAAAAACCAACACAGTGGGAAAACAAACCTTGTGGGAAAACAAACCTTGTGGGGAAACAAACCTTGCGGGAAAACTAACCTTGTGGGAAAACAAACCCTGCGGGAAAACCAACCTTGTGGGAAAACCAACCTTGTGGGGAAACAAACCTTTCGGGAAAACCAACCTTGTGGGAAAACAAACATTGTGTTAAATCAGACCTTGTGGGAAAACTAACCTTGCGGGAAAACCAACCTTGTGGGAAAACCAACCTTATGGGAAAACCAACCTTGCGGGAAAACCAACCTTGGGGGAAAACAAACCTTTCGGGAAAACCAACCTTGTGGGAAAACAAACATTGTGTTAAATCAGACCTTGTGGGAAAACTAACCTTGCGGGAAAACCAACCTTGTGGGAAACCCCAACCTTGCGGGAAAACCAACCTTGGGGGAAAACAAACCTTGGGGGAAAACAAACCTTGTGGGAAAACAAACCTTGTGGGGAAACAAACCTTGCGGGAAAACTAACCTTGTGGGAAAACAAACCCTGCGGGAAAACCAACCTTGTGGGAAAACCAACCTTGTGGGGAAACAAACCTTTCGGGAAAACCAACCTTGTGGGAAAACAAACCTTGCGGGAAAACTAACCTTGTGGGAAAACAAACCCTGCGGGAAAACCAACCTTGTGGGAAAACCAACCTTGTGGGGAAACAAACCTTTCGGGAAAACCAACCTTGTGGGAAAACAAACATTGTGTTAAATAAGACCTTGTGGGAAAACTAACCTTGCGGGAAAACCAACCTTGTGGGAAAACCAACCTTATGGGAAAACCAACCTTGCGGGAAAACCAACCTTGGGGGAAAACAAACCTTTCCGGAAAACCAACCTTGTGGGAAAACAAACATTGTGTTAAATCAGACCTTGTGGGAAAACTAACCTTGCGGGAAAACCAACCTTGTGGGAAAACCAACCTTGCGGGAAAACCAACCTTGGGGGAAAACAAACCTTGGGGGAAAACAAACCTTGTGGGAAAACAAACCTTGTGGGAAAACCAACCTAGTGGGAAAACAAACCTTGTGAGAAAACAAACCTTGTGGGAAAACCAACCTTATGGGGAAACAAACCCTGAGGGAAAACCAACCTTGTGGGAAAACAAACCCTGCGGGAAAACGAACCTTGTGGGAAAACCAACCTTATGGGGAAACAAACCCTGCGGGAAAACCAACCTTGTGGGAAAACCAACCTTGCGGGAAAGCGAACCTTTTGGGAAAACCAACACAGTGGGAAAACAAACCTTGTGAGAAAACAATCCTTGTGGGAAAACAAACCTTGTGGGGAAACAAACCTTGTGGGGAAACAAACCTTGTGGGAAAACTAACCTTGTGGGAAAACAAACCTTGCGGGAAAACTAACCTCGTGGGAAAACAAACCCTGCGGGAAAACCAACCTTGTGGGAAAACCAACCTTGTGGGGAAACAAACCTTTCGGGAAAACAAACCTTGTGGGAAAACAAACCTTGTGGGAAAACAAACCTTATGGGGAAAGCATCCCTGCGGGAAAACCAACCTTGTGGGAAAACCAACCTTGTGGGAAAGCGAACCTTTTGGGTTGTTTTGTTTTTTCGTTTGTTTTCCCACAAGGATTGTTTTCTCACAAGGTTTGCTTTCCCACTGTGTTGGTTTTCCCAAAAGGTTCGCTTTCCCACAAGGTTGGTTTTCCCACAAGGTTAGTTTTCCCGCAAGGTTTTTTTTCCCACAAGGTTTGTTTTCCCACTGTGTTGGTTTTCCCAAAAGGTTCGCTTTCCCACAAGGTTGGTTTTCCCACAAGGTTGGTTTTCCCGCAGGGTTGCTTTCCCCATAAGGTTGGTTTTCCCACAAGGTTTGTTTTCCCGCAGGGTTTGTTTTCCCACAAGGTTAGTTTTCCCGCAAGGTTTGTTTTCCCACAAGGTTAGTTTTCCCACAAGGTTTGTTTCCCCACAAGATTTGTTTCCCCACAAGGTTTGTTTTCCCACAAGGATTGTTTTCTCACAAGGTTTGTTTTCCCACTGTGTTGGTTTTCCCAAAAGGTTCGCTTTCCCCACAAGGTTGGTTTTCCCCCAAGGTTGGTTTTCCCGCAGGGTTTGTTTTCCCACAAGGTTAGTTTTCCCGCAAGGTTTGTTTCCCCACAAGGTTTGTTTTCCCACAAGGTTTGTTTTCCCACTGTGTTGGTTTTCCCAAAAGGTTCGCTTTCCCACAAGGTTGGTTTTCCCACAAGGTTGGTTTTCCCACAAGGTTGGTTTTCCCGCAGGGTTGCTTTCCCCATAAGGTTGGTTTTCCCACAAGGTTTGTTTTCTCACAAGGTTTGTTTTCCCACTAGGTTCTTTTTCCCACTAGGTTGGTTTTCCCACAAGGTTTGTTTTCCCACAAGCTTTGTTTTCCCCCAAGGTTGTTTTTCCCACCAGGTTGGTTTTCCCACAAGGTTTGTTTTCCCACAAGCTTTGTTTTCCCCCAAGGTTGGTTTTCCCAAAGGTTGGTTTACCCACAAGGTTTGTTTTCCCACTGTGTTGGTTTTCCCAAAAGGTTCGCTTTCCCGCAAGGTTGGTTTTCCCACAAGGTTTGTTTCCCCACAAGGTTTGTTTTCCCACAAGGTTTGTTTTGCCACAAGGTTTGTTTTCCCACTGTGTTGGTTTTCCCAAAAGGTTCGCTTTCCCAAAAGGTTGGTTTTCCCACAAGGTTGGTTTTCCCACAAGGTTGGTTTTCCCGCAGGGTTGCTTTCCCCATAAGGTTGGTTTTCCCAAAAGGTTCGCTTTCCCGCAAGGCTGGTTTTCCCACAAGGTTTGTTTCCCCACAATGTTTGTTTTCTCACAAGGTTTGTTTTCCCACAAGGTTGGTTTTCCCGAAAGGTTTGTTTCCCCACAAGGTTGGTTTTCCCACAAGGCTGGTTTTCCCGCAGGGTTTGTTGTCAACCTAGTGGGAAAACAAACCTTGTGAGAAAACAAACCTTGTGGGATAACCAACCTTTCGGGAAAACCAACCTTGTGGGAAAACAAACCTTGTGGGAAAACAAACCTTATGGGAAAACAAACCTTGTGGGAAAACAAATCTTATGGGAAAACAAACCTTGTGGGGAAACAAACACAGTGGGAAAACAAACCTTGTGGGAAAACCAACCTTGCCAGAAAACCAACCTTGGGGGAAAACAAAGCTTGTGGGAAAACAAACCTTGTGGGAAAACCAACCTAGTGGGAAAAACAACCTAGTTGGAAAACAAACCTTGTGAGAAAACAAACCCTGTGGGAAAACCAACCTTATGGGGAAAGCAACCCTGCGGGAAAACCAACCTTGTGGGAAAACCAACCTTGTGGGAAAGCGAACTTTTGGGAAAACCAACACAGTGGAAAAAAAAAACCTTGTGGGAAAACCAACCTTGCGGGAAAACCAACCTTGGGGGACAACAAACCTTGTGGGAAAACTAACCTTGTGGGGAAACAAACCTAGTGGGAAAATAAACCTTGTGAGAAAAAAATCCTTGTGGGAAAACAAACCTTGGGGGGAAACAAACCTTGCGGGGAAACTAACCTTGTGGGAAAACAAACCCTGCGGGAAAACCAACCCTGTGGGAAAACCAACCTTGTGGGGAAACAAACCTTTCGGGAAAACAAACCTTGTGGGAAAACAAACCTTGTGGGAAAACAAACCTTGTGGGAAAACAAACCTTATGGGGAAAGCAACCCTGCGGGAAAACCAACCTTGTGGGAAAACCAACCTTGTGGGAAAGCGAACCTTTTGGGAAAACCAACACAGTGGGAACACAAACCTTGTGGGAAAACCAACCTTGCGGGAAAACCAACCTTGTGGGGAAAACAAACCTTGTGGGGAAACAAACCTAGTGGGAAAACAAACCTTGTGAGAAAACAATCCTTTTGGGAACACAAACCTTGTGGGGAAACAAACCTTGCGGGAAAACTAACCTTGTGGGAAAACAAACCTTGTGAGAAAACAAACCTTGTGGGAAAACCAACCTTATGGGGAAAGCAACCCTGCGGGAAAACCAACCTTGTGGGAAAACCAACCTTGTGGGAAAACGAACCTTGTGGGAAAGCAACCCTGCGGGAAAACCAACCTTGTGCGAAAACCAACCTTGTGGGAAAACCAACCTTGTGGGAAAGCGAACCTTTTGGAAAAACCAACACAGTGGGAAAACAAACCTTGTGGGAAAACAAACCTTGTGGGGAAACAAACCTTGCGGGAAAACTAACCTTGTGGGAAAACAAACCCTGCGGGAAAACCAACCTTGTGGGAAAACCAACCTTGTGGGGAAACAAACCTTTCGGGAAAACCAACCTTGTGGGAAAACAAACCTTGCGGGAAAACTAACCTTGTGGGAAAACAAACCCTGCGGGAAAACCAACCTTGTGGGAAAACCAACCTTGTGGGGAAACAAACCTTTCGGGAAAACCAACCTTGTGGGAAAAAAAACATTGTGTTAAATCAGACCTTGTGGGAAAACTAACCTTGCGGGAAAACCAACCTTGTGGGAAAATCAACCTTATGGGAAAACCAACCTTGCGGGAAAACCAACCTTTTGGGAAAACAAACCTTTCGGGAAAACCAACCTTGTGGGAAAACAAACATTGTGTTAAATCAGACCTTGTGGGAAAACTAACCTTGCGGGAAAACCAACCTTGTGGGAAAACCAACCTTGCGGGAAAACCAACCTTGGGGGAAAACAAACCTTGGGGGAAAACAAACCTTGTGGGAAAACAAACCTTGTGGGAAAACCAACCTAGTGGGAAAACAAACCTTGTGAGAAAACAAACCTTGTGGGAAAACCAACCTTATGGGGAAACAAACCCTGAGGGAAAACCAACCTTGTGGGAAAACCAACCTTGCGGGAAAGCGAACCTTTTGGGAAAACCAACACAGTGGGAAAACAAACCTTGTGAGAAAACAATCCTTGTGGGAAAACAAACCTTGTGGGGAAACAAACCTTGTGGGGAAACAAACCTTGTGGGAAAACTAACCTTGTGGGAAAACAAACCTTGCGGGAAAACTAACCTTGTGGGAAAACAAACCCTGCGGGAAAACAAACCTTGTGGGAAAACCAACCTTGTGGGGAAACAAACCTTTCTGGAAAACCAACCTTGTGGCAAAACAAACCTTGTGGGAAAACAAACCTTGTGGGAAAACAAACCTTGTGAGAAAACAAACCTTGTGGGGAAACAAACCTAGTGGGAAAACAAACCTTGTGAGAAAACAAACCTTGTGGGAAAACCAACCTTGCGGGAAAGCGAACCTTGCGGGAAAGCGAACCTCTTGGGAAAACCAACACAGTGGGAAAACAAACCTTGTGAGAAAACAATCCTTGTGGGAAAACAAACCTTGTGGGGAAACAAACCTTGTGGGGAAACAAACCCTGCGGGAAAACAAACCTTGTGGGAAAACCAACCTTGTGGGGAAACAAACCTTTCTGGAAAACCAACCTTGTGGCAAAACAAACCTTGTGGGAAAACAAACCTTGTGGGAAAACAAACCTTGCGGGAAAACTAACCTTGTGGGAAAACAAACCCTGCGGGAAAACCAGCCTTGTGGGAAAACCAACCTTGTGGGGAAACAAACCTTTCGGGAAAACCAACCTTGTGGGAAAACAAACCTTGTGAGAAAACAAACATTGTGGGGAAACAAACCTTGTGGGAAAACCAGCCTTGCGGGAAAGCGAACCTTTTGGGAAAACCAACCTTATGGGGAAAGCAACCCTGCGGGAAAACCAACCTTGTGGGAAAACCAACCTTGTGGGAAAACCAACCTTTTGGGAAAGCGAACCTTTTGGGAAAACCAACACAGTGGGAAAACAAACCTTGTGGGAAAACAAACCTTGTGGGAAAACAAACCTTGTGGGGAAACAAACCTTGTGGGAAAACCAACCTTGCGGGAAAGCGAACCTTTTGGGAAAACCAACACAGTGGGAAAACAAACCTTGTGGGTAAACCAACCTTTGGGAAAACCAACCTTGGGGGAAAACAAAGCTTGTGGGAAAACAAACCTTGTGGGAAAACCAACCTAGTGGGAAAAACAACCTTGGGGGAAAACAAAGCTTGTGGGAAAACAAACCTTGTGGGAAAACCAACCTAGTGGGAAAAAGAACCTAGTGGGAAAACAAACCTTGTGAGAAAACAAACCTTGTGGGAAAACCAACCTTATGGGGAAAGCAACCCTGCGGGAAAACCAACCTTGTGGGAAAACCAACCTTGTGGGAAAACCAACCTTGTGGGAAAGCGAACCTTTTGGGAAAACCAACACAGTGGGAAAACAAACCTTGTGGGAAAACAAACCTTGTGGGGAAACAAACCTTGCGGGAAAACTAACCTTGTGGGAAAACAAACCCTGCGGGAAAACCAACCTTGGGGGAAAACCAACCTTGCGGGAAAGCGAACCTTTTGGGAAAACCAACACAGTGGGAAAACAAACCTTGTGAGAAAACAATCCTTGTGGGAAAACAAACCTTGTGGGGAAACAAATCTTGTGGGGAAACAAACCTTGTGGGAAAACTAACCTTGTGGGAAAACAAACCTTGCGGGAAAACTAACCTTGTGGGAAAACAAACCCTGCGGGAAAACAAACCTTGTGGGAAAACCAACCTTATGGGGAAAGCAACCCTGCGGGAAAACCAACCTTGTGGGAAAACCAACCTTGTGGGAAAGCGAACCTTTTGGGAAAACCAACACAGTGGGAAAACAAACCTTGTGGGAAAAAAAACCTTGCGGGAAAACTAACCTTGTGGGAAAACCAACCTTGCGGGAAAGCGAACCTTTTGGGAAAACCAACACAGTGGGAAAGCAAACCTTGTGAGAAAACAATCCTTGTGGGAAAACAAACGAAAAAACAAAACAACCCAAAAGGTTCGCTTTCCCACAAGGTTGGTTTTCCCACAAGGTTGGTTTTCCCGCAGGGATGCTTTCCCCATAAGGTTTGTTTTCCCACAAGGTTTGTTTTCCCACAAGGTTTGTTTTCCCACAAGGTTTGTTTTCCCGAAAGGTTTGTTTCCCCACAAGGTTGGTTTTCCCACAAGGTTGGTTTTCCCGCAGGGTTTGTTTTCCCACAAGGTTAGTTTTCCCGCATGGTTTGTTTTCCAACAAGGTTAGTTTTCCCACAAGGTTTGTTTCCCCACAAGGTTTGTTTCCCCACAAGGTTTGTTTTC
>JAKZAP010000131.1:0-117239 GCA_023053575.1 Branchinecta lynchi | reverse complement strand
TGTCTGTCTTGACTGACTGTCTGTCTGTCTGTCTGTCTTGACTGACTGTCTGTCTGTCTTGACGGACTGTCTGTCTGTCTGTCTGTCTTGACTGACTGTCTGTCTTTCTCTCTGTCTTGACTGACTGTCTCTCTGTCTTGACTGACTGTCTGTTTGTCTGTCTGTCATGAATGACTGACTTACTGTCTGTCTGTCTGGGTGTCTTTCTGTCTGTCTGTCATGGATGACTGACTGACTGTCTATCTGTCTGTCTTGTCTGACTGACTGTGTGTCTATCTTGACTGACTGACTGTCGGTCTGTGTCTTGACTGGCTGTCTCTCTGTCTTGAATGACTGTCTGTCTGTCTGTCTTGACTGACTGTCTGTCTTGACTGACTGTCTGTCTGTTTTGACTTACTGTCTGTCCTGACTGACTGTATGTCTGTCTTGATTGACCACCTGTCTTGTCTGACTGTCTGTCTGTCTTGACTGACTGTCTGTTTGTCTGTCTGTCATGAATGACTGACTGACTGTCTGTCTGTCCTTGATTGACTGTCTGTCTGTCTTGACTGACTGTCTGTCTGTCTTGACTGACTGTCTCTCTGTCTTGACTGACTGTCTGTCTTGACTGCCTGTCTGTCTTGACTGCCTGTCTGTCTTGACTGACTGTCTGTCTATCTGTCTGTCTTGACTGACTGTCTGTCTGTCTGTCTGTCTTGACTGACTGTCTGTCTGTCTTGACGGACTGTCTGTCTGTCTGTCTTTCTTGACTGACTGTCTGTCTGTCTTGACGGACTGTCTGTCTGTCTTGACTGACTGTCTGTCTGTCTTGACGGACTGTCTGTCTGTCTTGACTGACTGTCTGTCTGTCTTTACTGACTGTCTGTCTGTCTGTCTTACTGACTGTCTGTCTTTACTGACTGTCTGTCTTGACTGACTGTCTGTCTGTCTGTCTCTCAGTCTGTCTTGACTGACTGATTGTCTTTCTGTCTGTCTGTCTTGACTGACTGTATATGTGTCTTTCTGTCTGTGTTGACTGACTGACTGTCTATCGGTAAGTCTGTCTTGTCTTGACTGATAGTTTGTTTTTGATGTAACTGACCGCCTTTCTGTCTGTCTGCCTTGACTGACTATCTGTCGTTCTTGACTGACTGTCTGTATGCCTGTCTGTCTTGACTGACTTTCTGTCTGTCTGTCTGTAATGGATGACTGACTGACTGTCTGTCTGTCTGTCTGTCTTGACTGACATACTGTCTGTCTATCTTGACTGACTGACTGTCGGTCTTTGTCTTGGCTGACTGTCTCTCTTTTTTTTCTGACTGTCTGTCTGTCTGTCTTGACTGTCTTTTTTGTCTGTTTTGACTGTCTGTTTGTCTGTCTTGGCTGACTGTATGTCTATCTGTCTTGACTGACTGACTGTCTGTCTGTCTGTCTTGACTGACTTACTGTCTGTCTTTCTGTCTTGACTGACTGTCTGTCAAGAATGACTGACTGACTGTCTGTCTGTCTGTCTTGACTGACTGTCTGTCTGTTTTGACTGACTGTCTGTCTGTCTTGATGACTGTCTGTCTGTCTTGACTGACTTTCTGACTTGACTGACTGTCTGTCTGTCTTGACTGACTGTCTGTATGCCTGTCTGTCCTGACTGACTGTTGTCTGTCTGTCTGTCATGGATGACTGACTGACTGTCTGTCTGTCTGTCTTGACTGACTGACTGTCTGTCTATCTTGACTGAATGACTGTCGGTCTGTGTCACGACTGGCTGTCTCTCTGTCTTGACTGACTGTCTGTCTGTTTGTCTTCACTGACTGTCTGTCTGGTCTGACTGTCCGTCTTGACTGTCTGTCTGTCTGGGTGTCTGTCTGTCATGGATGACTGACTGACTGTCTATCTGTCTGTCTTGACTGACTGACTGTCTGTCTATCTTGACTGACTGACTGTCGGTCTGTGTCTTGACTGGCTGTCTTTCTGTCTTGAATGACTGTCTATCTGTCTGTCTTGACTGACTGTCTGTCTTCACTGACTGTCTGTCTGTCTTGACTGACTGTCTGTCCTGACTGACTGTCTGTCTGTCTTGACTGACTGTCTGTCCTGACTGACTGTCTGTCCTGACTGACTGTCTGTCTGTCTTGACTGCCTGTCTGTCTTGACTGCCTGTCTGTCTGTACTGCCTGTCTGTCTTGACTGACTGTCTGTCTTGACTGACTATGTATCTGTCTTGACTGACTGTCTGTATGCCTGAAGTCTTGACTGATTGTCTGTTTGTCTGTCTGTCTGTCTGTCTTGTATGACTGACTGAATGTCTGTCTATTCTGACTGACCGACTGTCTGTCTTGACTGACTATGTATCTGTCTTGACTGACTGTCTGTATGCCTGAAGTCTTGACTGACTGTCTGTTTGTCTGTCTGTCTGTCTGTCATGTATGACTGACTGAATGTCTGTCTGTCCTGACTGACTGTCTGTCTGTCTTGACTGACTACCTGTCTTGTCTGACTGTCTGTCTGTCTTGACTGACTGACTGTCTGTCTGTCTGTCTGTCTTAATTGACTGAATGTCTGTCTGTCTGTCTGTCTGTCTTGACTGACTGTCTGTCTTGACTGACTGTCTGTCTTTACTGCCTGTCTGTCTTGACTGACTGTCTGTCTTGACTGACTATGTATCTTTCTTGACTGACTGTCTGTATGCCTGAAGTCTTGACTGACTGTCTGTTTGTCTGTCTGTCTGTCTGTCATGTATGACTGACTGAATGTCTGTCTGTCTTGACTGACTGTCTGTCTGTCTTGACTGACTGTCTGTCTGTCTGTCTGTCTGTCATGGATGACTGACTGACTGTCTGTCTGCCTGTCTTGACTGACTGTCTGTCTGTTTTGACTGACTGACTGTCTGTCTTGATGACTGTCTGTCTGTTTTGACTGACTACCTGTCTGTCTTGACTGACTGTCTGTCTGTCTTGACTGACTGTCTGTCCGTCTTGACTGACTGTCTGTCTGTCCCGACTGACTGTTGTCTGTCTGTCTGTCATGGATGACTGACTGACTGTCTGTCTGTCTGTCTGTCTTGACTGACTGACTGTCTGTCTATCTTGACTGAATGACTGTCGGTCTGTGTCTTGACTGGCTGTCTCTCTGTCTTGACTGGCTGTCTTTCTGTCTGTCTGTCTTGACTGACTGACTGACTGTCTGTCTGTATGTCTGTCTTGACTGACTGTCTGTCTGTCTTTCTTGACTGTCTGTCTGTATGTCTGTCTTGACTGACTGACTGTCTTTCTGTCTGTCTATCTTGACTGACTGTATGTCTGTCTTTCTGTCTGTCTTGACTGACTGACTGTCTATCGGTCAGTCTGTCTTGTCTTGACTGATAGTTTGTTCTTGATGTAACTGACCGCCTTTCTGTCTGTCTATTTTGAATGACTATCTGTCTTTCTTGACTGACTGTCTGTATGCCTGTCTGTCTGTCTGTCTTGACTGACTGACTGTCTGTCTATCTTGACTGACTGACTGTCTGTCTATCTTGACTGAATGACTGTCGGTCTGTGTCTTGACTGGCTGTCTCTCTGTCTTGACTGGCTGTCTTTCTGTCTGTCTGTCTTGGCTGACTGACTGACTTTCTGTCTGGATGTTTGTCTTGACTGACTCTCTGTCTGTCTTTCTTGACTGTCTGTCTGCATGTCTGTCTTGACTGACTGTCTGTCTGTCTGTCTTGACTGACTGTCTGTCTTGACTGACTGTCTGTCTGTCTTGACTGTCTGTCTGTCTGTCTGTCTGTCAGGGATGACTGACTGATTGTCTGTCTGTCTTGACTGACTGTCTGTCTGTCTTGACTGACTGTCTGTCTGTCTTGACTGATTGTCTGTCTGTCTTGACTAACTGACTGTCTGTGTATCTTGACTGAATGACTGTCGGTCTGTGTCTTGACTGGCTGTCTCTCTGTCTTGAATGACTGTCTGTCTGTCTGTCTTGACTGACTGTCTGTCTGTCTTGACTGACTGTCTGTCTGTCTTGACTGACTGTCTGTCTGTCTTGACTGACTGTCTGTCCTGACTGACTCTCTGTCTGTCTTGACTGACCACCTGTCTTGTCTGACTGTCTGTCTGTCTTGACTGACTGTCTGTTTGTCTGTCTGTCATGAATGACTGACTGACTGTCTGTCTGTCTTAATTGACTGACTGTCTGTCTGTCTTGTCTGACTGTCTGTCTGTCTTTACTGACTGTCTGTTTGTCTGTCTGTCATGAATGACTGACTAACTGTCTGTGTTTCTGTCTGTCTTAATTGACTGACTGTCTGTCTGTCTTGATTGACTGTCCGTCTGTCTGTCTTGACTGATTGTCTGTCTGTCTTGACTAACTGTCTGTCTGTCTTGACTAACTGACTGTCTGTCTATCTTGACTATCTTGTCTGTCTGTCTGGGTGTCTGTCTGTCTGTCTGTCATGGATGACTGACTGACTGTCTATCTGTCTGTCTTGTCTGACTGACTGTGTGTCTATCTTGACTGACTGACTGTCGGTCTGTGTCTTGACTGGCTGTCTCTCTGTCTTGAATGACTGTCTGTCTGTCTGTCTTGACTGACTGTCTGTCTTGACTGTCTGTCTGTCTTGACTGACTGTCTGTCTGTTTTGACTTACTGTCTGTCCTGACTGACTGTATGTCTGTCTTGATTGACCACCTGTCTTGTCTGACTGTTTGTCTGTCTTGACTGACTGTCTGTTTGTCTGTCTGTCATGAATGACTGACTGACTGTCTGTCTGTCTTGATTGACTGTCTGTCTGTCTTGACTGACTGTCTGTCTGCTTGACTGACTGTCTCTCTGTCTTGACTGACTGTCTGTCTTGACTGCCTGTCTGTCTTGACTGCCTGTCTGTCTTGACTGCCTGTCTGTCTTGACTGACTGTCTGTCTTGACTGACTGTCTGTCTGTCTGTCTGTCTGTCATGTATGACTGACTGAATGTCTGTCTGTCTTGTCTGACTGTCTGTCTATCTGTCTGTCTTGACTGACTGTCTGTCTGTCTGTCTGTCTTGACTGACTGTCTGTCTGTCTTGACGGACTGTCTGTCTGTCTCGACTGACTGTCTGTCTGTCTTGACGGACTGTCTGTCTGTCTTGACTGACTGTCTGTCTGTCTTGACTGACTGTCTGTCTGTCTTTACTGACTGTCTGTCTGTCTGTCTTTACTGACTGTCTGTCTTTACTGACTGTCTGTCTGTCTGTCTTGACTGACTGTCTGTCTGTCTGTCTCTCAGTCTGTCTTGACTGACTGATTGTCTTTCTGTCTGTCTATCTTGACTGACTGTATATGTGTCTTTCTGTCTGTCTTGACTGACTGACTGTCTATCGGTAAGTCTGTCTTGTCTTGACTGATAGTTTGTTTTTGATGTAACTGACCGCCTTTCTGTCTGTCTGTCTTGACTGACTGTCTGTCTGTTTGTCTTCACTGACTGTCTGTCTTGACTGTCTGTCTGTCTGGGTGTCTGTCTGTCATGGATGACTGACTGACTGTCTATCTGTCTGTCTTGACTGACTGACTGTCTGTCTATCTTGACTGACTGACTGTCGGTCTGTGTCTTGAATGGCTGTCTCTCTGTCTTGAATGACTGTCTGTCTGTCTGTCTTGACTGACTGTCTGTCTTGACTGACTGTCTGTCTGTCTTGACTGACTGTCTGTCCTGACTGACTGTCTGTCTGTCTTGACTGACTGTCTGTCCTGACTGACTGTCTGACTGTCTTGACTGACTACCTGTCTTGACTGACTGTCTTTCTGTCTTTACTGACTGTCTGTTTGTCTGTCTGTCATGAATTACTGACTGACTTTCTGTCTGTCTGTCTTTCTTAACTGACTGACTGTCTGTCTGTCTTGATTGACTGTCTGTCTGTCTTAACTGACTGTCTCTCGGTCTTGACTGACTGTCCGTCTTAACTGCCTGTCTGTCTCGACTGCCTATCTGTCTTGACTGCCTGTCTGTCTTGACTGCCTGTCTGTCTTGACTGACTGTCTGTCTTGACTGACTGTCTGTCCTGACTGACTGTCTGTCTTTACTGACTGTCTGTCTTGACTGACTTTCTGTCTTGACTGACTGTCTGTCTTGACTGTCTATGTATCTGTCTTGACTGACTGTCTGTATGCCTGAAGTCTTTACTGACTGTCTGTTTGTCTGTCTGTCTGTCTGTCATGTATGACTAACTGAATGTCTGTCTGTCTTGACTGACTGTCTGTCTGTCTTGACTGACTGTCTGTCTTGACTGACTGTCTGTCTTGACTGACTGTCTGTCTTGACTGACTGTCTGTCTTGACTGACTATGTATCTGTCTTGACTGACTGTCTGTATGCCTGAAGTCTTGACTGACTGACTGTTTGTCTGTCTGTCTGTCTGTCATGTATGACTGACTGAATGTCTGTCTGTCCTGACTGACTGTCTGTCTGTCTTGACTGACTGTCTGTCTTTACTGCCTGTCTGTCTTGACTGACTGTCTGTCTTGACTGACTGTCTGCCTTGACTGACTATGTATCTGTCTTGTCTGACTGTCTGTATGCCTGAAGTTTTGACTGACTGTCTGTTTGTCTGTCTGTCTGTCTGTCATGTATGACTGACTGAATGTCTGCCTGTCTTGACTGACTGTCTGTCTGTTTTGACTGAGTGTCTGTCTGTCTTGATTATTGTCTGTCTGTTTTGACTGACTGACTGTCTGTCTTGATCACTGTCTGTTTGTCTTGACTGACTGTCTGTCTTGACTGACTGTCTGTCTGTCTTGACTGACTGTCTATCCGTCTTGACTGACTGTCTGTCTGTCTTGACTGACAGTCTGTATGCTTGTCTGTCCTGACTGACTGTTGTCTGTCTGTCTGTCATGGATGACTGACTGACTGTCTGTCTGTCTGTCTTGACTGACTGACTGTCTGTCTATCTTGACTGAATGACTGTCGGTCTGTGTCTTGACTGGCTGTCTCTCTGTCTTGACTGGCTGTCTTTCTGTCTGTCTGTCTTGACTGACTGACTGACTTTCTGTCTGTATGTTTGTCTTGACTGACTGTCTGTCTGTCTTTCTTAACTGTCTGTCTGTATGTCTGTCTTGACTGACTGTCTGTCTTTCTGTCTTGACTGACTGTCTGTCTTGACTGACTGTCTGTCTTGACTGACTGTCTGTCTGTCTGTCTGTCTGTCATGGATGACTGACTAATTGTCTGTTTGTCTTGACTGAATGACTGTCGGTCTGTGTCTTGACTGGCTGTCTCTCTGTCTTGACTGGCTGTCTTTCTGTCTGTCTGTCTTGACTGACTGACTGACTGTCTGTCTGTCTCTCTTTCTTGACTGACTGTCTGTCTGTCTTGACTGACTGACTGTCTGTCTGTCTTGACTGACTGTCTGTTTGTCTGTCTGTCATGAATGACTGACTGACTGTCTGTCTGTCTATCTTGACTGAATGACTGTCGGTCTGTGTCACGACTGGCTCTCTGTCTGTCTTGACTGACTGTCTGTCTGTTTGTCTTCACTGACTGTCTGTCTTGACTGACTGTCTGTCTTGACTGACTGTCTGTCTTGACTGTCTGTCTGTCTGGGTGTCTGTCTGTCTGTCTGTCTGTCATGGATGACTGACTGACTGTCTATCTGTCTGTCTTGACTGACTGACTGTCTGTCTATCTTGACTGAATGACTGTCGGTCTGTGTCTTGACTGGCTGTCTCTCTGTCTTGAATGACTGTCTGTCTGTCTGTCTTGACTGACTGTCTGTCTGTCTTGACTGACTGTCTGTCCTGACTGACTGTCTGTCTGTCTTGACTGACTACCTGTCTTGTCTGACTGTCTGTCTGTCTTGACTGACTGTCTGTTTGTCTGTCTGTCATGAATAACTGACTGACTGTCTGTCTGTCTGTCTGTCTTAATTGACTGACTGTCTGTCTGTCTTGATTGACTGTCTGTCTGTCTTGACTGACTGTCTGTCTGTCTTGACTGACTGTCTGTCTTGACTGACTGTCTGTCTTGACTGACTGTCTGTCTTGACTGACTATGTATCTGTCTTGACTGACTGTCTGTATGCCTGAAGTCTTGACTGACTGACTGTTTGTCTGTCTGTCTGTCTGTCATGTATGACTGACTGAATGTCTGTCTGTCCTGACTGACTGTCTGTCTGTCTTGACTGACTGTCTGTCTTTACTGCCTGTCTGTCTTGACTGACTGTCTGTCTTGACTGACTGTCTGCCTTGACTGACTATGTATCTGTCTTGTCTGACTGTCTGTATGCCTGAAGTCTTGACTGACTGTCTGTTTGTCTGTCTGTCTGTCTGTCATGTATGACTGAATGAATGTCTGCCTGTCTTGACTGACTGTCTGTCTGTTTTGACTGAGTGTCTGTCTGTCTTGATTATTGTCTGTCTGTTTTGACTGACTGACTGTCTGTCTTGATCACTGTCTGTTTGTCTTGACTGACTGTCTGTCTTGACTGTTTGTCTTGACTGACTGTCTGTCTTGACTGACTGTCTGTCTGACTGTCTGTCTTGACTGTCTGTCTGTCTGGGTCTGTCTTGACTGTCTGTCTGTCTGGGTGTCTGTCTGTCTGTCTGTCTGTCATGGATGACTGACTGACTGTCTATCTGTCTGTCTTGACTGACTGACTGTCTGTCTATCTTGACTGAATGACTGTCGGTCTGTGTCTTGACTGGCTGTCTCTCTGTCTTGAATGACTGTCAGTCTGTCTGTCTTGACTGACTGTCTGTCTGTCTTGACTGACTGTCTGTCCTGACTGACTGTCTGTCTGTCTTGACTGACTACCTGTCTTGTCTGACTGTCTGTCTGTCTTGACTGACTGTCTGTTTGTCTGTCTGTCATGAATAACTGACTGACTGTCTGTCTGTCTGTCTGTCTTAATTGACTGACTGTCTGTCTGTCTTGATTGACTGTCTGTCTGTCTTGACTGACTGTCTGTCTGTCTTGACTGCCTGTCTGTCTTGACTGCCTGTCTGTCTTGACTGCCTGTCTGTCTTGACTGCCTGTCTGTCTGTCTTGACTGACTGTCTGTCTGTCTTTACTGACTGTCTGTCCTGACTGACTGTCTGTCCTGACTGACTGTCTGTCTGTCTTGACTGTCTGACTGTCTGTCTTGACTGACTTTCTGTCTTGACTGACTGTCTGTCTTGACTGTCTATGTATCTGTCTTGACTGACTGTCTGTATGCCTGAAGTCTTGACTGACTGTCTGTCTGTCTTTACTGACTGTCTGTCCTGACTGACTGTCTGTCCTGACTGACTGTCTGTCTGTCTTGACTGTCTGACTGTCTGTCTTGACTGACTTTCTGTCTTGACTGACTGTCTGTCTTGACTGTCTATGTATCTGTCTTGACTGACTGTCTGTATGCCTGAAGTCTTGACTGTCTGTCTGTCTTGACTGACTGTCTCTCTGTCTTGACTGACTGTCTGTCTTAACTGCCTGTCTGTCTTGACTGCCTGTCTGTCTTGACTGCCTGTCTGTCTTGACTGACTGTCTGTCTGTCTGTCTGTCTGTCATGTATGACTGACTGAATGTCTGTCTGTCTTGACTGACTGTCTGTCTGTCTGTCTGTCTTGACTGACTGTCTGTCTGTCTGTCTGTCTTGACTTACTGTCTGTCTGTCTGTCTGTCTTGACTGACTGTCTGTCTGTCTTGACGGACTGTCTGTCTTGACGGACTGTCTGTCTGTCTTGACTGACTGTCTGTCTGTCTTGACGGACTGTCTGTCTGTCTTGACTGACTGTCTGTCTGTCTTGACTGACTGTCTGTCTGTCTTTACTGACTGTCTGTCTTTACTGACTGTCTGTCTTTACTGACTGTCTGTATGTCTGTCTTGACTGAATGTCTGTCTGTCTGTCTCTCTGTCTGTCTTGACTGACTGATTGTCTTTCTGTCTGTCTGTCTTGACTGACTGTATGTCTGTCTTTCTGTCTGTCTTGACTGACTGACTGTCTATCGGTCAGTCTGTCTTGTCTTGACTGATAGTTCGTTTTTGATGTAACTGACCGACTTTCTGTCTGTCTGTCTTGACTGACTATCTGGCTTTCTTGACTGACTGTCTGTATGCCTGTCTGTCTTGACTGACATACTGTCTGTCTATCTTGACTGACTGACTGTCGCTCTTTGTCTTGACTGACTGTCTCTCTGTCTTGACTGACTGTCTGTCTGTCTGTCTTGACTGTCTTTTTTGTCTGTTTTGACTGTCTGTTTGTCTGTCTTGACTGACTGTATGTCTATCTGTCTTGACTGACTGCCTGTCCGTCTGTCTGTCTTGACAGACTTACTGTCTGTCTTTCTGTCTTGACTGACTGTCTGTCAAGAATGACTGACTGACTGTCTGTCTGTCTGTCTTGACTGACTGTCTGTCTGTTTTGACTGACTGTCTGTCTGTCTTGATGACTGTCTGTCTGTCTTGACTGACTGTCTGACTTGACTGACTGTCTGTCTGTCTTGACTGACTGTCTGTCTGTCTTGACTGACTGTCTGTCTGTCTTGACTGACTGTCTGTATGCCTGTCTGTCCTGACTGACTGTTGTCTGTCTGTCTGTCATGGATGACTGACTGACTGTCTGTCTGTCTGTCTTGACTGACTGACTGTCTGTCTATCTTGACTAAATGACTGTCGGTCTGTGTCACGACTGGCTGTCTCTCTGTCTTGACTGACTGTCTGTCCGTCTTGACTGACTGTCTGTCTGTCTTGACTGACAGTCTGTATGCCTGTCTGTCCTGACTGACTGTTGTCTGTCTGTCTGTCATGGATGACTGACTGACTGTCTGTCTGTCTGTCTTGACTGACTGACTGTCTGTTTATCTTGACTGAATGACTGTCGGTCTGTGTCTTGACTGGCTGTCTCTCTGTCTTGACTGGCTGTCTTTCTGTCTGTCTGTCTGTCTGTCTTGACTGACTGACTGAATTTCTGTCTGTATGTCTGTCTTTCTTGACTGTCTGTCTGTCTTTTTTGACTGTCTGTCTGTATGTCTGTCTTGACTGACTGTCAGTCTGTCTTGACTGTCAGTCTGTCTTGACTGTCTGTCTGTCTGTCATGGATGACTGACTGATTGTCTGTCTGTCTTGACTGACTGTCTGTCTGTCTTGACTAACTGACTGTCTGTCTATCTTGACTGAATGACTGTCGGTCTATGTCTTGACTGGCTGTCTCTCTGTCTTGATTGGCTGTCTTTCTGTCAGTCTGTCTTGACTGACTGACTGACTGTCTATCTGTCTCTCTGTCTTGACTGACTGTCTGTCTGTCTTGACTGACTGTCTGTTTGTCTGTCTGTCATGAATGACTGACTGACTGTCTGTCTGTCTATCTTGACTGAATGACTGTCGGTCTGTGTCACGACTGGCTGTCTCTCTGTCTTGACTGACTGTCTGTCTGTTTGTCTTCACTGACTGTCTGTCTTGACTGACTGTCTGTCTTGACTGTCTGTCTGTCTGGGTGTCTGTCTGTCTCTCTGTCATGGATGACTGACTGACTGTCTATCTGTCTGTCTTGACTGACTGACTGTCTGTCTATCTTGACTGACTGACTGTCGGTCTGTGTCTTGACTGGCTGTCTCTCTGTCTTGAATGACTGTCTGTCTTGAATGACTGTCTGTCTGTCTGTCTTGACTGACTGTCTGTCCTGACTGACTGTCTGTCTGTCTTGACTGACTGACTGTCTGTCTGTCTTGATTGACTGTCTGTCTGTCTGTCTTGACTGACTGTCTGTCTGTCTTGACTGACTGTCTCTCTGTCTTGACTGACTGTCTGTCTTGACTGACTGTCTGTCTTGACTGACTGTCTGTCTTGACTGACTGTCTGTCTTGACTGACTGTCTGTCTTTACTGCCTGTTTGTCTTGACTGACTTTCTGTCTTGACTGACTATGTATCTGTCTTGACTGACTGTCTGTATGCCTGAAGCTTGACTGACTGTCTGTTTGTCTGTCTGTCTGTCTGTCATGTTTGACTGACTGAATGTCTGTCTGTCTTGACTGACTGTCTGTCTGTCTGTCTGTCATGGATGACTGACTGACTGTCTGTCTGTCATGTATGACTGACTGACTGTCTGTCTGCCTGTCTTGACTGACTGTCTGTCTGTTTTGACTGACTGTCTGTCTGTCTTGATGACTGTCTGTCTGTTTTGACTGACTGCCTGTCTGTCTTGATGACTGTCTGTTTGTCTTGACTGACTGTCTGTCTTGACTGACTGTCTGTCTGTCTTGACTGACTGTCTGTCCGTCTTGACTGACTGTCTGTCTGTCTTGACTGACAGTCTGTATGCCTGTCTGTCCCGACTGACTGTTGTCTGTCTGTCTGTCATGGATGACTGACTGACTGTCTGTCTGTCTGTCTGTCTTAATTGACTGACTGTCTGTCTGTCTTGACTGACTGTCTGTCTGTCTTGACTGACTGTCTCTCTGTCTTGACTGACTGACTGTCTGTCTTGACTAACTGTCTGTCTGTCTTGACTGACTGTCTTTCCGTCTTGACTGATTGTCTGTCTGTCTTGACTGACAGTCTGTATGCCTGTCTGTCCCGACTGACTGTTGTCTGTTTGTCTGTCATGGATGACTGACTGACTGTTTGTCTGTCTGTCTGTCTTGACCTTGTGGAAAAACAAACCTTGCGGGAAAACCAACCTTGTGGGGAAACAAACCTTGCGGGAAAACCAACCTTGTGGGAAAACAAACTTTATGGGAAAACAAACCTTGTGGGAAAACAAACCTTGTGGGAAAACGAACCTTGTGGGAAAACAAACCTTATGGGAAAACAAACCTTGTGGGGAAACAAACATTGTGGGAAAACCAACCTTGCGGGAAAACCAACCTTGGGGGAAAACAAAGCTTGTGGGAAAACAAACCTTGTGGGAAAACCAACCTCGTGGGATAAACAACCTAGTGGGAAAACAAACCTTGTGAGAAAACAAACCTTGTGGGAAAACCAACCTTATGGGGAAAGCAACCCTGCGGGAAAACCAACCTTGTGGTAAAACCAACCTTGTGAGAAAGCGAACCTTTTGGGAGAACCAACACAGTGGGAAAACAAACCTAGTGGGAAAACAAACCTTGTGAGAAAACAATCCTTGTGGGAAAACAAACCTTGTGGGGAAACAAACCTTGCGGAAAACTAACCTTGTGGGAAAACAAACCTTTCGGGAAAACCAACCTTGTGGGAAAACCAACCTTATGGGGAAAGCAACCCTGCGGGAAAACCAACCTTGTGGGAAAACCAACCTTGTGAGAAAGCGAACCTTTTGGGAAAACCAACACAGTGGGAAAACAAACCTTGTGGGAAAACCAACCTTGCGGGAAAACCAACCTTGGGGGAAAACAAAGCTTGTGGGAAAACAAACCTTGTGGGAAAACCAACCTCGTGGGAAAAACAACCTAGTGGGAAAACAAACCTTGTGAGAAAACAAACCTTGTGGGAAAACCAACCTTATGGGGAAAGCAACCCTGCGGGAAAACCAACCTTGTGGGAAAACCAACCTTGTGGGAAATCGAACCTTTTGGGAAAACCAACACAGTGGGAAAACAAACCTAGTGGGAAAACAAACCTTGTGAGAAAACAATCCTTGTGGGAAAACAAACCTTGTGGGGAAACAAATATTGCGGGAAAACTAACCTTGTGGGAAAACAAACCTTGCGGGAAAACCAACCTTGTGGGAAAACCAACCTTGTGGGGAAACAAACATTTCGGGAAAACCAACCTTGTGGGAAAACAAACCTTATGGGAAAACAAACCTTGTGGGAAAACAAACCTTGTGGGAAAACAAACCTTGTGAGAAAACAAACCTTGTGAGAAAACAAACCTTGTGGGGAAACAAACCTTGCGGGAAAACTAACCTTGTGGGAAAACAAACCTTGCGGGAAAACCAACCTTGTGGGAAAACCAACCTTGTGGGGAAACAAAACTTTCGGGAAAACCAACCTTGTGGGAAAACAAACCCTATGGGAAAACAAACCTTGTGGGAAAACAAACCTGTCTGTCTGTCTTAATTGACTGACTGTCTGTCTGTCTTGATTGACTGTCAGTCTGTCTTGACTGACTGTCTGTCTGTCTTGACTGACTGTCTCTCTGTCTTTACTGACTGACTGTCTGTCTTGACTGACTGTCTGTCTGTCTTGACTGACTGTCTTTCCGTCTTGACTGATTGTCTGTCTGTCTTGACTGACAGTCTGTATGCCTGTCTGTCCCGACTGACTGTTGTCTGTTTGTCTGTCATGGATGACTGACTGACTGTTTGTCTGTATGTCTGTCTTGACTGACTGTCTGTCTGTCTGTCTTGACTGACTGTCTGTCTTGACTGACTGTCTGTCTGTCTTGACTGTCTGTCTGTCTGTCTGTCTGTCATGAATGACTGACTGATTGTCTGTCTGTCTTGACTGACTGTCTGTCTGTCTTGACTGACTGTCTATCTGTCTTGACTGACTGTCTGTCTGTCTTGACTGACTGTCTGTCTGTCTTGACTGACTGTCTGTCTGTCTTGACTAACTGACTGTCTGTGTATCTTGACTGAATGACTGTCGGTCTGTGTCTTGACTGGCTGTCTCTCTGTCTTGACTGGCTGTCTTTCTGTCTGTCTGTCTTGACTGACTGACTGACTGTCTGTCTTTCTCTCTGTCTTGACTGACTGTCTGTCTGTCTTGACTGACTGTCTGT
Organism: Branchinecta lynchi; assembly: GCA_023053575.1. NCBI lineage: Eukaryota > Metazoa > Arthropoda > Branchiopoda > Anostraca > Branchinectidae > Branchinecta > Branchinecta lynchi. Next base: position 102,635 of record JAKZAP010000131.1, on the reverse strand, counting down.
CTGTCTTGACTGACTGTCTGTCTGTCTTGACTGACTGTCTGTCTGTCTTGACTGACTGTCTGTCTGTCTTGACTGACTGTCTGTTTGTCTGTCTGTCATGAATGACTGACTTACTGTCTGTCTGTCTGGGTGTCTGTCTGTCTGTCTGTCATGGATGACTGACTGACTGTCTATCTGTCTGTCTTGTCTGACTGTCTGTCTGTCTGTCTTGACTGACTGTCTGTCTTGACTGACTGTCTGTCTGTTTTGACTTACTGTCTGTCCTGACTGACTGTATGTCTGTCTTGATTGACCACCTGTCTTGTCTGACTGTCTGTCTGTCTTGACTGACTGTCTGTTAGTCTGTCTGTCATGAATGACTGACTGACTGTCTGTCTGTCTTGATTGACTGTCTGTCTGTCTTGACTGACTGTCTGTCTGTCTTGACTGACTGTCTCTCTGTCTTGACTGACTGTCTGTCTTCACTGCCTGTCTGTCTCGACTGCCTGGCTGACTGGCTGTCTCTCTGTCTTGATTGGCTGTCTTTCTGTCTGTCTGTCTTGACTGACTGACTGACTGTCTATCTGTCTCTCTGTCTTGACTGACTGTCTGTCTGTCTTGACTGACTGTCTGTTTGTCTGTCTGTCATGAATGACTGACTGACTGTCTGTCTGTCTATCTTGACTGAATGACTGTCGGTCTGTGTCACGACTGGCTGTCTCTCTGTCTTGACTGACTGTCTGTCTGTTTGTCTTCACTGACTGTCTGTCTTGACTGACTGTCTGTCTTGACTGTCTGTCTGTCTGGGTGTCTGTCTGTCTCTCTGTCATGGATGACTGACTGACTGTCTATCTCTCTGTCTTGAATGACTGTCTGTCTTGAATGAATGTCTGTCTGTCTGTCTTGACTGACTGTCTGTCCTGACTGACTGTCTGTCTGTCTTGACTGACTACCTGTCTTGTCTGACTGTCTGTCTGTCTTGAATGACTGTCTGTTTGTCTGTCTGTCATGAATGACTGACTGACTGTCTGTGTTTCTGTCTGTCTTAATTGACTGACTGTCTGTCTGTCTTGATTGACTGTCTGTCTGTCTGTCTTGACTGACTGTCTGTCTGTCTTGACTGACTGTCTCTCTGTCTTGACTGACTGTCTGTCTTGACTGACTGTCTGTCTTGACTGACTGTCTGTCTTTACTGCATGTTTGTCTTGACTGACTTTCTGTCTTGACTGACTATGTATCTGTCTTGACTGACTGTCTGTATGCCTGAAGCTTGACTGACTGTCTGTTTGTCTGTCTGTCTGTCTGTCATGTATGACTGACTGAATGTCTGTCTGTCTTGACTGACTGTCTGTCTGTCTGTCTGTCATGGATGACTGACTGACTGTCTGTCTGTCATGTATGACTGACTGACTGTCTGTCTGCCTGTCTTGACTGACTGTCTGTCTGTTTTGACTGACTGTCTGTCTGTCTTGATGACTGTCTGTCTGTTTTGACTGACTGTCTGTCTGTCTTGATGACTGTCTGTTTGTCTTGACTGACTGTCTGTCTTGACTGACTGTCTGTCTGTCTTGACTGACTGTCTGTCCGTCTTGACTGACTGTCTGTCTGTCTTGACTGACAGTCTGTATGCCTGTCTGTCCCGACTGACTGTTGTCTGTCTGTCTGTCATGGATGACTGACTGACTGTCTGTCTGTCTGTCTGTCTTAATTGACTGACTGTCTGTCTGTCTTGATTGACTGTCAGTCTGTCTTGACTGACTGTCTGTCTGTCTTGACTGACTGTCTCTCTGTCTTGACTGACTGACTGTCTGTCTTGACTGACTGTCTGTCTGTCTTGACTGACTGTCTTTCCGTCTTGACTGATTGTCTGTCTGTCTTGACTGACAGTCTGTATGCCTGTCTGTCCCGACTGACTGTTGTCTGTTTGTCTGTCATGGATGACTGACTGACTGTCTGTCTGTCTGTCTGTCTTGACTGACTGACTGTCTGTCTATCTTGACAGAATGACTGTCGGTCTGTGTCTTGACTGGCTGTCTCTCTGTCTTGACTGGCTGTCTCTCTGTCTTGACTGACAGTCTGTATGCCTGTCTGTCCCGACTGACTGTTGTCTGTCTGTCTGTCATGGATGACTGACTGACTGTCTGTCTGTCTGTCTGTCTTAATTGACTGACTGTCTGTCTGTCTTGATTGACTGTCAGTCTGTCTTGACTGACTGTCTGTCTGTCTTGACTGACTGTCTCTCTGTCTTTACTGACTGACTGTCTGTCTTGACTGACTGTCTGTCTGTCTTGACTGACTGTCTTTCCGTCTTGACTGATTGTCTGTCTGTCTTGACTGACAGTCTGTATGCCTGTCTGTCCCGACTGACTGTTGTCTGTTTGTCTGTCATGGATGACTGACTGACTGTCTGTCTGTATGTCTGTCTTGACTGACTGTCTGTCTGTCTGTCTTGACTGACTGTCTGTCTTGACTGACTGTCTGTCTGTCTTGACTGTCTGTCTGTCTGTCTGTCTGTCATGAATGACTGACTGATTGTCTGTCTGTCTTGACTGACTGTCTGTCTGTCTTGACTGACTGTCTATCTGTCTTGACTGACTGTCTGTCTGTCTTGACTGACTGTCTGTCTGTCTTGACTGACTGTCTGTCTGTCTTGACTGACTGTCTGTCTGTCTTGACTAACTGACTGTCTGTGTATCTTGACTGAATGACTGTCGGTCTGTGTCTTGACTGGCTGTCTCTCTGTCTTGACTGGCTGTCTCTCTGTCTTGACTGGCTGTCTTTCTGTCTGTCTGTCTTGACTGACTGACTGACTGTCTGTCTTTCTCTCTGTCTTGACTGACTGTCTGTCTGTCTTGACTGACTGTCTGTCTGTCTTGACTGACTGTCTGTTTGTCTGTCTGTCATGAATGACTGACTTACTGTCTGTCTGTCTGGGTGTCTGTCTGTCTGTCTGTCATGGATGACTGACTGACTGTCTATCTGTCTGTCTTGTCTGACTGACTGTGTGTCTATCTTGACTGACTGACTGTCGGTCTGTGTCTTGACTGGCTGTCTCTCTGTCTTGAATGACTGTCTGTCTGTCTGTCTTGACTGACTGTCTGTCTTGACTGACTGTCTGTCTGTTTTGACTTACTGTCTGTCCTGACTGACTGTATGTCTGTCTTGATTGACCAACTGTCTTGTCTGACTGTCTGTCTGTCTTGACTGACTGTCTGTTTGTCTGTCTGTCATGAATGACTGACTGACTGTCTGTCTGTCTTGATTGACTGTCTGTCTGTCTTGACTGACTGTCTGTCTGTCTTGACTGACTGTCTCTCTGTCTTGACTGACTGTCTGTCTTGACTGACTGTCTGTCTGTTTTGACTTACTGTCTGTCCTGACTGACTGTATGTCTGTCTTGATTGACCAACTGTCTTGTCTGACTGTCTGTCTGTCTTGACTGACTGTCTGTTTGTCTGTCTGTCATGAATGACTGACTGACTGTCTGTCTGTCTTGATTGACTGTCTGTCTGTCTTGAATGACTGTCTGTCTGTCTGTCTTGACTGACTGTCTGTCTTGACTGACTGTCTGTCTGTTTTGACTTACTGTCTGTCCTGACTGACTGTATGTCTGTCTTGATTGACCACCTGTCTTGTCTGACTGTCTGTCTGTCTTGACTGACTGTCCGTTTGTCTGTCTGTCATGAATGACTGACTGACTGTCTGTCTGTCTTGATTGACTGTCTGTCTGTCTTGACTGACTGTCTCTCTGTCTTGACTGACTGTCTGTCTTCACTGCCTGTCTGTCTTGACTGCCTGTCTGTCTTGACTGCCTGTCTGTCTTGACTGCCTGTCTGTCTTGACTGCCTGTCTGTCTTGACTGCCTGTCTGTCTTGACTGCCTGTCTGTCTTGACTGACTGTCTGTCTTGACTGACTGTCTGTCTGTCTGTCTGTCTGTCATGTATGACTGACTGAATGTCTGTCTGTCTTGTCTGACTGTCTGTCTATCTGTCTGTCTTGACTGACTGTCTGTCTGTCTGTCTGTCTTGACTGACTGTCTGTCTGTCTTGACGGACTGTCTGTCTGTCTTGACTGACTGTCTGTCTGTCTTGACGGACTGTCTGTCTGTCTTGACTGACTGTCTGTCTGTCTTTACTGACTGTCTGTCTGTCTGTCTTTACTGACTGTCTGTCTTTACTGACTGTCTGTCTGTCTGTCTTGACTGACTGTCTGTCTGTCTGTCTCTCAGTCTGTCTTGACTGACTGATTGTCTTTCTGTCTTTCTGTACATACAGTCAGTCAAGACAGACAGACAGAAAGACAATCAGTCAGTCAAGACAGACTGAGAGACAGACAGACAGACAGTCAGTCAAGACAGACAGACAGACAGTCAGTAAAGACAGACAGTCAGTAAAGACAGACAGACAGACAGTCAGTAAAGACAGACAGACAGTCAGTCAAGACAGACAGACAGTCCGTCAAGACAGACAGACAGTCAGTCAAGACAGACAGACAGACAGACAGTCAGTCAAGACAGACAGATAGACAGACAGTCAGACAAGACAGACAGACATTCAGTCAGTCATACATGACAGACAGAGAGACAGACAGACAGTCAGTCAAGACAGACAGTCAGTCAAGACAGACAGTCAGTCAAGACAGACAGGCAGTCAAGACAGACAGGCAGTCAAGACAGACAGGCAGTCAAGACAGACAGGCAGTGAAGACAGACAGTCAGTCAAGACAGAGAGACAGTCAGTCAAGACAGACAGACAGTCAATCAAGACAGACAGACAGTCAGTCAGTCATTCATGACAGACAGACAAACGGACAGTCAGTCAAGACAGACAGACAGTCAGACAAGACAGGTGGTCAATCAAGACAGACATACAGTCAGTCAGGACAGACAGTAAGTCAAAACAGACAGACAGTCAGTCAAGACAGACAGTCAGTCAAGACAGACAGACAGACAGTCATTCAAGACAGAGAGACAGCCAGTCAAGACACAGATCGACAGTCAGTCAGTCAAGATAGACACACAGTCAGTCAGACAAGACAGACAGATAGACAGTCAGTCAGTCATCCATGACAGACAGACAGACAGACACCCAGACAGACAGACAGTAAGTCAGTCATTCATGACAGACAGACAAACAGACAGTCAGTCAAGACAGACAGACAGTCAGTCAAGACAGAGAGAAAGACAGACAGTCAGTCAGTCAGTCAAGACAGACAGACAGAAAGACAGCCAGTCAAGACAGAGAGACAGCCAGTCAAGACACAGACCGACAGTCATTCAGTCAAGATACACAGACAGTCAGTTAGTCAAGACAGACAGACAGACAGTCAGTCAGTCATCCATGACAGACAGACAGACAACAGTCAGTCAGGACAGACAGGCATACAGACTGTCAGTCAAGACAGACAGACAGTCAGTCAAGACAGAGAGATGGGAAAACAAACCTTGTGGGAAAACAAACCTTGTGGGAAAACGAACCTTGTGGGAAAACAAACCTTATGGGAAAACAAACCTTGTGGGGAAACAAACATTGTGGGAAAACCAACCTTGCGGGAAAACCAACCTTGGGGGAAAACAAAGCTTGTGGGAAAACAAACCTTGTGGGAAAACCAACCTCGTGGGATAAACAACCTAGTGGGAAAACAAACATGGTGAGAAAACAAACCTTGTGGGAAAACCAACCTTATGGGGAAAGCAACCCTGCGGGAAAACCAACCTTGTGGGAAAACCAACCTTGTGAGAAAGCGAACCTTTTGGGAGAACCAACACAGTGGGAAAACAAACCTAGTGGGAAAACAAACCTTGTGAGAAAACAATCCTTGTGGGAAAACAAACCTTGTGGGGAAACAAACCTTGCGGAAAACTAACCTTGTGGGAAAACAAACCTTTCGGGAAAACCAACCTTGTGGGAAAACAAACCTTATGGGGAAAGCAACCCTGCGGGAAAACCAACCTTGTGGGAAAACCAACCTTGTGAGAAAGCGAACCTTTTGGGAAAACCAACACAGTGGGAAAACAAACCTTGTGGGAAAACCAACCTTGCGGGAAAACCAACCTTGGGGGAAAACAAAGCTTGTGGGAAAACAAACCTTGTGGGAAAACAAACCTTGTGGGAAAACCAACCTTATGGGGAAAGCAACCCTGCGGGAAAACCAACCTTGTGGGAAAACCAACCTTGTGAGAAAGCGAACCTTTTGGGAGAACCAACACAGTGGGAAAACAAACCTAGTGGGAAAACAAACCTTGTGAGAAAACAATCCTTGTGGGAAAACAAACCTTGTGGGGAAACAAACCTTGCGGAAAACTAACCTTGTGGGAAAACAAACCTTTCGGGAAAACCAACCTTGTGGGAAAACAAACCTTCTGGGGAAAGCAACCCTGCGGGAAAACCAACCTTGTGGGAAAACCAACCTTGTGAGAAAGCGAACCTTTTGGGAAAACCAACACAGTGGGAAAACAAACCTTGTGGGAAAACCAACCTTGCGGGAAAACCAACCTTGGGGGAAAACAAAGCTTGTGGGAAAACAAACCTTGTGGGAAAACCAACCTCGTGGGAAAAACAACCTAGTGGGAAAACAAACCTTGTGAGAAAACAAACCTTGTGGGAAAACCAACCTTATGGGGAAAGCAACCCTGCGGGAAAACCAACCTTGTGGGAAAACCAACCTTGTGGGAAATCGAACCTTTTGGGAAAACCAACACAGTGGGAAAACAAACCTAGTGGGAAAACAAACCTTGTGAGAAAACAATCCTTGTGGGAAAACAAACCTTGTGGGGAAACAAATATTGCGGGAAAACTAACCTTGTGGGAAAACAAACCTTGCGGGAAAACCAACCTTGTGGGAAAACCAACCTTGTGGGAAAACAAACCTTGTGAGAAAACAAACATTGTGGGGAAACAAACCTTGTGGGAAAACCAGCCTTGCGGGAAAGCGAACCTTTTGGGAAAACCAACCTTATGGGGAAAGCAACCCTGCGGGAAAACCAACCTTGTGGGAAAACCAACCTTTTGGGAAAGCGAACCTTTTGGGAAAACCAACACAGTGGGAAAACAAACCTTGTGGGAAAACAAACCTTGTGGGGAAACAAACCTTGCGGGAAAACTAACCTTGTGGGAAAACAAACCCTGCGGGAAAACCAACCTTGTGGGAAAACCAACCTTGTGGGGAAACAAACCTTTCGGGAAAACCAACCTTGTGGGAAAACAAACATTGTGTTAAATCAGACCTTGTGGGAAAACTAACCTTGCGGGAAAACCAACCTTGTGGGAAAACCAACCTTATGGGAAAACCAACCTTGCGGGAAAACCAACCTTGCGGGAAAACAAACCTTGTGGGTAAACAAACCTTGTGGGAAAACAAACCTTGTGGGAAAACCAACCTAGTGGGAAAACAAACCTTGTGAGAAAACAAACCTTTTGGGAAAACCAACCTTATGGGGAAACAAACCCTGCGGGAAAACCAACCTTGTGGGAAAACCAACCTTGCGGGAAAGTGAACCTTTTGGGAAAACCAACACAGTGGGAAAACAAACCTTGTGAGAAAACAATCCTTGTGGGAAAACAAACCTTGTGGGGAAACAAACCTTGTGGGGAAACAAACCTTGTGGGAAAACTAACCTTGTGGGAAAACAAACCTTGTGGGAAAGCGAACCTTTTGGGAAAATCAACACAGTGGGAAAAGAAACCTTGTGGAAAAACAAACCTTGTGGGGAAACAAACCTTGCGGGAAAACTAACCTTGTGGGAAGACAAACCCTGCGGGAAAACCAACCTTGGGGGAAAACAAAGCTTGTGGGAAAACAAACCTTGTGGGAAAACCAACCTAGTGGGAAAAACAACCTAGTGGGAAAACAAACCTTGTGAGAAAACAAACCTTGTGGGAAAACCAACCTCATGGGGAAAGCAACCCTGCGGGAAAACCAACCTTGTGGAAAAACCAACCTTGTGGGAAAACCAACCTTGTGGGAAAGCGAACCTTTTGGGAAAACCAACACAGTGGGAAACAAACCATGTGGGAAAACAAACCTTGTGGGGAAACAAACCTTGCGGGAAAACTAACCTTGTGGGAAAACAAACCCTGCGGGAAAACCAAACTTGTGGGAAAACCAACCTTGTGGGGAAACAAACCTTTCGGGAAAACCAACCTTGTGGGAAAACAAACCTTGCGGGAAAACTAACCTTGTGGGAAAACAAACCCTGCGGGAAAACCAACCTTGTGGGAAAACCAACCTTGTGGGGAAACAAACATTGTGTTAACTCAGACCTTGTGGGAAAACTAACCTTGCGGGAAAACCAACCTTGTGGGAAAACCAACCTTATGGGAAAACCAACCTTGCGGAAAAACCAACCTTGGGGGAAAACAAACCTTGTGGGTAAACAAACCTTGTGGGAAAACAAACCTTGTGGGAAAACCAACCTAGTGGGAAAACAAACCTTGTGAGAAAACAAACCTTGTGGGAAAACAAACCTTATGGGGAAACAAACCCTGCGGGAAAACCAACCTTGTGGAAAAACCAACCTTGCGGGAAAGCAAACCTTTTGGGAAAACCAACACAGTGGGAAAACAAACCTTGTGAGAAAACAATCCTTGTGGGAAAACAAACCTTGTGGGGAAACAAACCTTGTGGGGAAACCAACCTTGGGGGAAAACAAACCTTGTGAGAAAACAAACCTTGTGGGGAAACAAACCTAGTGGGAAAACAAACCTTGTGAGAAAACAAACCTTGTGGGAAAACCAACCTTGCGGGAAAGCGAACCTTGCGGGAAAGCGAACCTTTTGGGAAAACCAACACAGTGGGAAAACAAACCTTGTGAGAAAACAATCCTTGTGGGAAAACAAACCTTGTGGGGAAACCAACCTTGCGGGAAAACCAACCTTGGGGGAAAACAAACCTTGTGGGAAAACAAACCTTGTGGGAAAACAAACCTTGTGGGAAAACAAACCTTGTGAGAAAACAAACCTTGTGGGGAAACAAACCTAGTGGGAAAACAAACCTTGTGAGAAAACAAACCTTGTGGGAAAACCAACCTTGCGGGAAAGCGAACCTTGCGGGAAAGCGAACCTCTTGGGAAAACCAACACAGTGGGAAAACAAACCTTGTGAGAAAACAATCCTTGTGGGAAAACAAACCTTGCGGGGAAACCACCCTTGCGGGAAAACCAACCTTGGGGGAAAACAAACCTTGTGGGAAAACAAACCTTGTGGGAAAACAAACCTTGTGGGAAAACAAACCTTGTGAGAAAACAAACCTTGTGGGGAAACAAACCTAGTGGGAAAACAAACCTTGTGAGAAAACAAACCTTGTGGGAAAACCAACCTTGCGGGAAAGCGAACCTTGAGGGAAAGCGAACCTCTTGGGAAAACCAACACAGTGGGAAAACAAACCTTGTGAGAAAACAAACCTTTTGGGAAAACCAACCTTATGGGGAAACAAACCCTGCGGGAAAACCAACCTTGTGGGAAAACCAACCTTTTGGGAAAGCGAACCTTTTGGGAAAACCAACACAGTGGGAAAACAAACCTTGTGGGAAAACAAACCTTGTGGGGAAACAAACCTTGCGGGAAAACTAACCTTGTGGGAAAACAAACCCTGCGGGAAAACCAACCTTGTGGGAAAACCAACCTTGTGGGGAAACAAACCTTTCGGGAAAACCAACCTTGTGGGAAAACAAACATTGTGTTAAATCAGACCTTGTGGGAAAACTAACCTTGCGGGAAAACCAACCTTGTGGGAAAACCAACCTTATGGGAAAACCAACCTTGCGGGAAAACCAACCTTGCGGGAAAACAAACCTTGTGGGTAAACAAACCTTGTGGGAAAACAAACCTTGTGGGAAAACCAACCTAGTGGGAAAACAAACCTTGTGAGAAAACAAACCTTTTGGGAAAACCAACCTTATGGGGAAACAAACCCTGCGGGAAAACCAACCTTGTGGGAAAACCAACCTTGCGGGAAAGTGAACCTTTTGGGAAAACCAACACAGTGGGAAAACAAACCTTGTGAGAAAACAATCCTTGTGGGAAAACAAACCTTGTGGGGAAACAAACCTTGTGGGGAAACAAACCTTGTGGGAAAACTAACCTTGTGGGAAAACAAACCTTGTTGGAAAGCGAACCTTTTGGGAAAATCAACACAGTGGGAAAAGAAACCTTGTGGAAAAACAAACCTTGTGGGGAAACAAACCTTGCGGGAAAACTAACCTTGTGGGAAGACAAACCCTGCGGGAAAACCAACCTTGGGGGAAAACAAAGCTTGTGGGAAAACAAACCTTGTGGGAAAACCAACCTAGTGGGAAAAACAACCTAGTGGGAAAACAAACCTTGTGAGAAAACAAACCTTGTGGGAAAACCAACCTCATGGGGAAAGCAACCCTGCGGGAAAACCAACCTTGTGGAAAAACCAACCTTGTGGGAAAACCAACCTTGTGGGAAAGCGAACCTTGTGAGAAAACAATCCTTGTGGGAAAACAAACCTTGTGGGGAAACCAACCTTGCGGGAAAACCAACCTTGGGGGAAAACAAACCTTGTGGGAAAACAAACCTTGTGGGAAAACAAACCTTGTGGGAAAACAAACCTTGTGAGAAAACAAACCTTGTGGGGAAACAAACCTAGTGGGAAAACAAACCTTGTGAGAAAACAAACCTTGTGGGAAAACCAACCTAGTGGGAAAACAAACCTTGTGAGAAAACAAACCTTTTGGGAAAACCAACCTTATGGGGAAACAAACCCTGCGGGAAAACCAACCTTGTGGGAAAACCAACCTTGCGGGAAAGTGAACCTTTTGGGAAAACCAACACAGTGGGAAAACAAACCTTGTGAGAAAACAATCCTTGTGGGAAAACAAACCTTGTGGGGAAAACCAACCTTGTGGGAAAACAAACCTTGTGAGAAAACAAACCTTGTGGGGAAACAAACCTAGTGGGAAAACAAACCTTGTGAGAAAACAAACCTTGTGGGAAAACCAACCTTGCGGGAAAGCGAACCTTGAGGGAAAGCGAACCTCTTGGGAAAACCAACACAGTGGGAAAACAAACCTTGTGAGAAAACAATCCTTGTGGGAAAACAAACCTTGTGGGGAAACAAACCTTGTGGGGAAACGAACCTTGTGGGAAAACTAACCTTGTGGGAAAACAAACCTTGCGGGAAAACTAACCTTGTGGGAAAACAAACCCTGCGGGAAAACCAGCCTTGTGGGAAAACCAACCTCATGGGGAAAGCAACCCTGCGGGAAAACCAACCTTGTGGAAAAACCAACCTTGTGGGAAAACCAACCTTGTGGGAAAGCGAACCTTTTGGGAAAACCAACACAGTGGGTAAACAAACCTTGTGGGAAAACAAACCTTGTGGGGAAACAAACCTTGCGGGAAAACTAACCTTGTGGGAAAACAAACCCTGCGGGAAAACCAACCTTGTGGGAAAACCAACCTTGTGGGGAAACAAACCTTTCGGGAAAACCAACCTTGTGGGAAAACAAACCTTGCGGGAAAACTAACCTTGTGGGAAAACAAACCCTGCGGGAAAACCAACCTTGTGGGAAAACCAACCTTGTGGGGAAACAAACATTGTGTTAACTCAGACCTTGTGGGAAAACTAACCTTGCGGGAAAACCAACCTTGTGGGAAAACCAACCTTATGGGAAAACCAACCTTGCGGGAAAACCAACCTTGGGGGAAAACAAACCTTGTGGGTAAACAAACCTTGTGGGAAAACAAACCTTGTGGGAAAACCAACCTAGTGGGAAAACAAACCTTGTGAGAAAACAAACCTTGTGGGAAAACAAACCTTATGGGGAAACAAACCCTGCGGGAAAACCAACCTTGTGGAAAAACCAACCTTGCGGGAAAGCGAACCTTTTGGGAAAACCAACACAGTGGGAAAACAAACCTTGTGAGAAAACAATCCTTGTGGGAAAACAAACCTTGTGGGGAAACAAACCTTGTGGGGAAACCAACCTTGGGGGAAAACAAACCTTGTGAGAAAACAAACCTTGTGGGGAAACAAACCTAGTGGGAAAACAAACCTTGTGAGAAAACAAACCTTGTGGGAAAACCAACCTTGCGGGAAAGCGAACCTTGCGGGAAAGCGAACCTTTTGGGAAAACCAACACAGTGGGAAAACAAACCTTGTGAGAAAACAATCCTTGTGGGAAAACAATCCTTGTGGGGAAACCAACCTTGCGGGAAAACCAACCTTGGGGGAAAACAAACCTTGTGGGAAAACAAACCTTGTGGGAAAACAAACCTTGTGGGAAAACAAACCTTGTGAGAAAACAAACCTTGTGGGGAAACAAACCTAGTGGGAAAACAAACCTTGTGAGAAAACAAACCTTGTGGGAAAACCAACCTTGCGGGAAAGCGAACCTTGCGGGAAAGCGAACCTCTTGGGAAAACCAACACAGTGGGAAAACAAACCTTGTGAGAAAACAATCCTTGTGGGAAAACAAACCTTGTGGGGAAACCAACCTTGCGGGAAAACCAACCTTGGGGGAAAACAAACCTTGTGGGAAAACAAACCTTGTGGGAAAACAAACCTTGTGGGAAAACAAACCTTGTGAGAAAACAAACCTTGTGGGGAAACAAACCTAGTGGGAAAACAAACCTTGTGAGAAAACAAACCTTGTGGGAAAACCAACCTTGCGGGAAAGCGAACCTTGAGGGAAAGCGAACCTCTTGGGAAAACCAACACAGTGGGAAAACAAACCTTGTGAGAAAACAATCCTTGTGGGAAAACAAACCTTGTGGGGAAACAAACCTTGTGGGGAAACGAACCTTGTGGGAAAACTAACCTTGTGGGAAAAAAAACCTTGCGGGAAAACTAACCTTGTGGGAAAACAAACCCTGCGGGAAAACCAGCCTTGTGGGAAAACCAACCTTGTGGGGAAACAAACCTTTCGGGAAAACCAACCTTGTGGGAAAACAAACCTTGTGAGAAAACAAACATTGTGGGGAAACAAACCTTGTGGGAAAACCAGCCTTGCGGGAAAGCGAACCTTTTGAGAAAACCAACCTTATGGGGAAAGCAACCCTGCGGGAAAACCAACCTTGTGGGAAAACCAACCTTGTGGGAAAACCAACCTTTTGGGAAAGCGAACCTTTTGGGAAAACCAACACAGTGGGAAAACAAACCTTGTGGGAAAACAAACCTTGTGGGGAAACAAACCTTGCGGGAAAACTAACCTTGTGGGAAAACAAACCCTGCGGGAAAACCAACCTTGTGGGAAAACCAACCTTGTGGGGAAACAAACCTTTTGGGAAAACCAACCTTGTGGGAAAACAAGCCTTGTGGGAAAACAAACATTGTGGGGAAACAAACCTTGTGGGAAAAACAACCTTGCGGGAAAGCGAACCTTTTGGGAAAACCAACACAGTGGGAAAACAAACCTTGTGGGTAAACTAACCTTGCGGGAAAACCAACCTTGGGGGAAAACAAAGCTAGTGGGAAAACAAACCTTGTGGGAAAACCAACCTAGTGGGAAAAACAACCTTGGGGGAAAACAAAGCTTGTGGGAAAACAAACCTTGTGGGAAAACCAACCTAGTGGGAAAAACAACCTAGTGGGAAAACAAACCTTGTGAGAAAACAAACCTTGTGGGAAAACCAACCTTATGGGGAAAGCAACCCTGCGGGAAAACCAACCTTGTGGGAAAACCAACCTTGTGGGAAAGCGAACCTTTTGGGAAAACCAACACAGTGGGAAAACAAACCTTGTGGGAAAACAAACCTTGTGGGGAAACAAACCTTGCGGGAAAACTAACCTTGTGGGAAAACAAACCCTGCGGGAAAACCAACCTTGGGGGAAAACCAACCTTGCGGGAAAGCGAACCTTTTGGGAAAACCAACACAGTGGGAAAACAAACCTTGAGAGAAAACAATCCTTGTGGGAAAACAAACCTTGTGGGGAAACAAACCTTGTGGGGAAACAAACCTTGTGGGAAAACTAACCTTGTGGGAAAACAAACCTTGCGGGAAAACTAACCTTGTGGGAAAACAAACCCTGCGGGAAAACAAACCTTGTGGGAAAACCAACCTTATGGGGAAAGCATCCCTGCGGGAAAACCAACCTTGTGGGAAAACCAACCTTGTGGGAAAACCAACCTTGTGGGAAAGCGAACCTTTTGGGAAAACCAACACAGTGGGAAAACAAACCTTGTGGGAAAACAAACCTTGCGGGAAAACTAACCTTGTGGGAAAACAAACCCTGCGGGAAAACAAACCTTGTGGGAAAACCAACCTAGTGGGGAAACAAACCTTTCTGGAAAACCAACCTTGTGGCAAAACAAACCTTGTGGGAAAACAAACCTTGTGGCAAAACAAACCTTGTGGGAAAACAAACCTTGTGAGAAAACAAACCTTGTGGGGAAACAAACCTAGTGGGAAAACATACCTTGTGAGAAAACAAACCTTGTGGGAAAACCAACCTTGCGGGAAAGCGAACCTCTAGGGAAAACCAACACAGTGGGAAAACAAACCTTGTGAGAAAACAATCCTTGTGGGAAAACAAACCTTGTGGGGAAACAAACCTTGTGGGGAAACAAACCTTGTGGGAAAACTAACCTTGTGGGAAAACAAACCTTGCGGGAAAACTAACCTTGTGGGAAAACAAATCCTGCGGGAAAACCAGCCTTCTGGGAAAACCAACCTTGTGGGGAAACAAACCTTTCGGGAAAACCAACCTTGTGGGAAAACAAACCTTGTGAGAAAACATACATTGTGGGGAAACAAAGCTTGCGGGAAAACTAACCTTGTGGGAAAACAAACCCTGCGGGAAAACCAACCTTGGGGGAAAACAAAGCTTGTGGGAAAACAAACCTTGTGGGAAAACCAACCTAGTGGGAAAAACAACCTAGTGGGAAAACAAACCTTGTGAGAAAACAAACCTTGTGGGAAAACCAACCTTATAGGGAAAGCAACCCTGCGGGAAAACCAACCTTGTGTGAAAACCAACCTTGTGGGAAAACCAACCTTGTGGGAAAGCGAACCTTTTGGGAAAACCAACACAGTGGGAAAACGAACCTTGTGGGAAAACAAACCTTGTGGGGAAACAAACCTTGCGGGAAAACTAACCTTGTGGGAAAACAAACCCTGCGGGAAAACCAACCTTGTGGGAAAACCAACCTTGTGGGGAAACAAACCTTTCGGGAAAACCAACCTTCTGGGAAAACAAACCTTGCGGGAAAACTAACCTTGTGGGAAAACAAACCCTGCGGGAAAACCAACCTTGTGGGAAAAACAACCTTGTGGGGAAACAAACCTTTCGGGAAAACCAACCTTGTGGGAAAACAAACATTGTGTTAAATCAGACCTTGTGGGAAAACTAACCTTGCGGGAAAACCAACCTTGTGGGAAAACCAACCTTATGGGAAAACCAACCTTGCGGGAAAACCAACCTTGGGGGAAAACAAACCTTGTGGGTAAACAAACCTTGTGGGAAAACAAACCTTGTGGGAAAACCAACCTAGTGGGAAAACAAACCTTGTGAGAAAACAAACCTTGTGGGAAAACCAACCTTATGGGGAAACAAACCCTGCGGGAAAACCAACCTTGTGGGAAAACCAACCTTGCGGGAAAGCGAACCTTTTGGGAAAACCAACACAGTGGGAAAACAAACCTTGTGAGAAAACAATCCTTGTGGGAAAACAAACCTTGTGGGGAAACAAACCTTGTGGGGAAACAAACCTTGTGGGAAAACTAACCTTGTGGGAAAACAAACCTTGCGGGAAAACAAACCTTGTGGGAAAACAAACCTTGTGAGAAAACAAACCTTGTGGGGAAACAAACCTAGTGGGAAAACAAACCTTGTGAGAAAACAAACCTTGTGGGAAAACCAACCTCATGGGGAAAGCAACCCTGCGGGAAAACCAACCTTGTGTAAAAACCAACCTTGTGGGAAAACCAACCTTGTGGGAAAGTGAACCTTTTGGGAAAACCAACACAGTGGGAAAACAAACCTTGTGAGAAAACAATCCTTGTGGGAAAACAAACCTTGTGGGGAAACAAACCTTGTGGGGAAACAAACCTTGTGGGAAAACAAACCTTGTGGGGAAAAAAACCTTGTGGGAAAAAAAAAAACTTGTGAGAAAACAAACCTTGTGGGGAAACAAACCTAGTGGGAAAACAAACCTTGTGAGAAAACAAACTTTGTGGGAAAACCAACCTTGCGGGAAAGCGAACCTTGCGGGAAAGCGAACCTCTTGGGAAAACCAACACAGTGGGAAAACAAACCTTGTGAGAAAACAATCCTTGTGGGAAAACAAACCTTGTGGGGAAACAAACCTTGTGGGGAAACAAACCTTGTGGGAAAACTAACCTTGTGGGAAAACAAACCTTGTGGGGAAACAAACCTTGTGGGGAAACAAACCTTGTGGGAAAACAAACCTTGTGAGAAAACAATCCTTGTGGGAAAACAAACCTTGTGGGGAAACAAACCTTGTGGGGAAACAAACCTTGTGGGGAGACAAACCTTGTGGGAAAACAAACCTTGTGGGAAAACCAACCTTATGGGGAAAGCAACCCTGCGGGAGAACCAACCTTGTGGGAAAACCAACCTTGTGGGAAAACCAACCTTGTGGGAAAGCGAACCTTTTGGGAAAATCAACACAGTGGGAAAAGAAACCTTGTGGAAAAACAAACCTTGTGGGGAAACAAACCTTGCGGGAAAACTAACCTTGTGGGAAAACAAACCCTGCGGGAAAACCAACCTTGGGGGAAAACAAAGCTTGTGGGAAAACAAACCTTGTGGGAAAACCAACCTAGTGGGAAAAACAACCTAGTGGGAAAACAAACCTTGTGAGAAAACAAACCTTGTGGGAAAACCAACCTCATGGGGAAAGCAACCCTGCGGGAAAACCAACCTTGTGTAAAAACCAACCTTGTGGGAAAACCAACCTTGTGGGAAAGTGAACCTTTTGGGAAAACCAACACAGTGGGAAAACAAACCTTGTGGGAAAACAAACCTTGTGGGAAAACAAACCTTGCGGGAAAACTAACCTTGTGGGAAAACAAACCCTGCGGGAAAACCAACCTTGTGGGAAAACCAACCTTGTGGGAAACAAACCTTTCGGGAAAACCAACCTTGTGGGAAAACAAACCTTGCGGGAAAACTAACCTTGTGGGAAAACAAACCCTCCGGGAAAACCAACCTTGTGGGGAAACAAACCTTTCGGGAAAACCAACCTTGTGGGAAAACAAACATTGTGGGAAAACAAACCTTGTGGGGAAACAAACCTTGTGCGGAAACAAACCTTGTGGGAAAACAAACCTTGTGAGAAAACAATCCTTGTGGGAGAACAAACCTTGTGGGGAAACAAACCTTTTGGGGAAACAAACCTTGTGGGAAAACAAACCTTGTGGGAAAACCAACCTTATGGGGAAAGCAACCCTGCGGGAAAACCAACCTTGTGGGAAAACCAACCTTGTGGGAAAAGCAACCTTGTGGGAAAGCGAACCTTTTGGGAAAACCAACACAGTGGGAAAACAAACCTTGTGGGAAAACAAACCTTGTGGGGAAACAAACCTTGCGGGAAAACTAACCTTGTGGGAAAACAAACCCTGTGGGAAAACAAACCTTGGGGGAAAACAAAGCTTGTGGGAAAACAAACCTTGTGGGACAACCAACCTAGTGGGAAAAACAACCTAGTGGGAAAACAAACCTTGTGAGAAAACAAACCTTGTGGGAAAACCAACCTCATGGGGAAAGCAACCCTGCGGGAAAACCAACCTTGTGGAAAAACCAACCTTGTGGGAAAACCAACCTTGTGGGAAAGCGAACCTTTTGGGAAAACCAACACAGTGGGAAAACAAACCTTGTGGGAAAACAAACCTTGTGGGGAAACAAACCTTGCGGGAAAACTAACCTTGTGGGAAAACAAACCCTGCGGGAAAACCAACCTTGTGGGAAAACCAACCTTGTGGGGAAACAAACCTTTCGGGAAAACCAACCTTGTGGGAAAACAAACCTTGCGGGAAAACTAACCTTGTGGGAAAACAAACCCTGCGGGAAAACCAACCTTGTGGGAAAACCAACCTTGTGGGGAAACAAACCTTTCGGGAAAACCAACCTTGTGGGAAAACAAACATTGTGTTAAATCAGACCTTGTGGGAAAACTAACCTTGCGGGAAAACCAACCTTGTGGGAAAACCAACCTTATGGGAAAACCAACTTTGCGGGAAAACCAACCTTGGGGTAAAACAAACCTTGTGGGTAAACAAACCTTGTGGGAAAACAACCTTGTGGGAAAACCAACCTAGTGGGAAAACAAACCTTGTGAGAAAACAAACCTTTTGGGAAAACCAACCTTATGGGGAAACAAACCCTGCGGGAAAACCAACCTTGTGGGAAAACCAACCTTGCGGGAAAGCGAACCTTTTGGGAAAACAAACACAGTGGGAAAACAAACCTTGTGGGAAAACAATCCTTGTGGGAAAACAAACCTTGTGGGGAAACCAACCTCATGGGGAAAGCAACCCTGCGGAAAAACCAACCTTGTGTAAAAACCAACCTTGTGGGAAAACCAACCTTGTGGGAAAGTGAACCTTTTGGGAAAACCAACACAGTGGGAAAACAAACCTTGTGGGAAAACAAACCTTGCGGGAAAACTAACCTTGTGGGAAAACAAACCCTGCGGGAAAACCAACCTTGTTGGGAAACAAACCTTTCGGGAAAACCAACCTTGTGGGAAAACAAACATTGTGGGAAAACAAACCTTGTGGGGAAACAAACCTTGTGGGGAAACAAACCTTGTGGGAAAACAAACCTTGTGAGAAAACAATCCTTGTGGGAGAACAAACCTTGTGGGGAAACAAACCTTGTGGGGAAACAAACCTTGTGGGGAAACAAACCTTGTGGGAAAACAAACCTTGTGGGAAAACCAACCTTATGGGGAAAGCAACCCTGCGGGAAAACCAACCTTGTGGGAAAACCAACCTTGTGGGAAAACAAACCTTGTGGGAAAACAAACCTTGTGGGGAAACAAACCTTGCGGGAAAACTAACCTTGTGGGAAAACAAACCCTGTGGGAAAACCAACCTTGGGGGAAAACAAAGCTTGTGGGAAAACAAACCTTGTGGGAAAACCAACCTAGTGGGAAAAACAACCTAGTGGGAAAACAAACCTTGTGATAAAACAAACCTTGTGGGAAAACCAACCTCATGGGGAAAGCAACCCTGCGGGAAAACCAACCTTGTGGAAAAACCAACCTTGTGGGAAAACCAACCTTGTGGGAAAGCGAACCTTTTGGGAAAACCAACACAGTGGGAAAACAAACCTTGTGGGAAAACAAACCTTGTGGGGAAACAAACCTTGCGGGAAAACTAACCTTGTGGGAAAACAAACCCTGCGGGAAAACCAACCTTGTGGGAAAACCAACCTTGTGGGGAAACAAACCTTTCGGGAAAACCAACCTTGTGGGAAAACAAACCTTGCGGGAAAACTAACCTTGTGGGAAAACAAACCCTGCGGGAAAACCAACCTTGTTGGGAAACAAACCTTTCGGGAAAACCAACCTTGTGGGAAAACAAACATTGTGGGAAAACAAACCTTGTGGGGAAACAAACCTTGTGGGGAAACAAACCTTGTGGGAAAACAAACCTTGTGAGAAAACAATCCTTGTGGGAGAACAAACCTTGTGGGGAAACAAACCTTGTGGGAAAACAAACCTTGTGGGAAAACCAACCTTATGGGGAAAGCAACCCTGCGGGAAAACCAACCTTGTGGGAAAACCTACCTTGTGGGAAAAGCAACCTTGTGGGAAAGCGAACCTTTTGGGAAAACCAACACAGTGGGAAAACAAACCTTGTGGGAAAACAAACCTTGTGGGGAAACAAACCTTGCGGGAAAACTAACCTTGTGGGAAAACAAACCCTGTGGGAAAACCAACCTTTGGGGAAAACAAAGCTTGTGGGAAAACAAACCTTGGTGGAAAACCAACCTAGTGGGAAAAACAACCTAGTGGGAAAACAAACCTTGTGATAAAACAAACCTTGTGGGAAAACCAACCTCATGGGGAAAGCAACCCTGCGGGAAAACCAACCTTGTGGAAAAACCAACCTTGTGGGAAAACCAACCTTGTGGGAAAGCGAACCTTTTGGGAAAACCAACACAGTGGGAAAACAAACCTTGTGGGAAAACAAACCTTGTGGGGAAACAAACCTTGCGGGAAAACTAACCTAGTGGGAAAACAAACCCTGCGGGAAAACCAACCTTGTGGGAAAACCAACCTTGTGGGGAAACAAACCTTTCGGGAAAACCAACCTTGTGGGAAAACAAACCTTGCGGGAAAACTAACCTTGTGGGAAAACAAACCCAGCGGGAAAACCAACCTTGTGGGATAACCAACCTTGTGGGGAAACAAACCTTTCGGGAAAACCAACCTTGTGGGAAAACAAACATTGTGTTAAATCAGACCTTGTGGGAAAACTAACCTTGCGGGAAAACCAACCTTGTGGGAAAACCAACCTTATGGGAAAACCAACTTTGCAGGAAAACCAACCTTGGGGGAAAACAAACCTTGTGGGTAAACAAACCTTGTGGGAAAACAAACCTTGTGGGAAAACCAACCTAGTGGGAAAACAAACCTTGTGAGAAAACAAACCTTTTGGGAAAACCAACCTTATGGGGAAACAAACCCTGCGGGAAAAACAACCTTGTGGGAAAACCTACCTTGCGGGAAAGCGAACCTTTTGGGAAAACCAACACAGTGGGAAAACAAACCTTGTGGGAAAACAATCCTTGTGGGAAAACAAACCTTGTGGGGAAACAAACCTTGTGGGGAAACAAACCTTGTGGGAAAACTAACCTTGTGGGAAAACAAACCTTGCGGGAAAACTAACCTTGTGGGAAAACAAACCCTGCGGGAAAACAAACCTTGTGGGAAAACCAACCTTGTGGGGAAACAAACCTTTCTGGAAAACCAACCTTGTGGCAAAACAAACCTTGTGGGAAAACAAACCTTGTGGGAAAACAAACCTTGTGGGAAAACAAACCTTGTGAGAAAACAAACCTTGTGGGGTAACAAACCTAGTGGGAACACAAACCTTGTGAGAAAACAAACCTTGTGGGAAAACCAACCTTGCGGGAAAGCGAACCTTGCGGGAAAGCGAACCTCTTGGGAAAACCAACACAGTGGGAAAACAAACCTTGTGAGAAAACAATCCTTGTGGGAAAACAAACCTTGTGGGGAAACAAACCTTGTGGGGAAACAAACCTTGTGGGAAAACTAACCTTGTGGGAAAACAAACCTTGCGGGAAAACTAACCTTGTGGGAAAACAAACCCTGCGGGAAAACCAGCCTTGTGGGAAAACCAACCTTGTGGGGAAACAAACCTTTCGGGAAAACCAACCTTGTGGGAAAACAAACCTTGTGAGAAAACAAACATTGTGGGGAAACAAACCTTGTGGGAAAACCAGCCTTGCGGGAAAGCGAACCTTTTGGGAAAACCAACCTTATGGGGAAAGCAACCCTGCGGGAAAACCAACCTTGTGGGAAAACCAACCTTGTGGGAAAACCAACCTTTTGGGAAAGCGAACCTTTTGGGAAAACCAACACAGTGGGAAAACAAACCTTGTGGGAAAACAAACCTTGTGGGGAAACAAACCTTGCGGGAAAACTAACCTTGTGGGAAAACAAACCCTGCGGGAAAACCAACCTTGTGGGAAAACCAACCTTGTGGGGAAACAAACCTTTCGGGAAAACCAACCTTGTGGGAAAACAAACCTTGCGGGAAAACTAACCTTGTGGGAAAACAAACCCTGCGGGAAAACCAACCTTGTGGGAAAACCAACCTTGTGGGGAAACAAACCTTTCGGGAAAACCAACCTTGTGGGAAAACCAACCTTATGGGAAAACCAACCTTGCGGGAAAACCAACCTTGGGGGAAAACAAACCTTGTGGGTAAACAAACCTTGTGGGAAAACAAACCTTGTGGGAAAACCAACCTAGTGGGAAAACAAACCTTGTGAGTAAACAAACCTTGTGGGAAAACCAACCTTATGGGGAAACAAACCCTGCGGGAAAACCAACCTTGTGGGAAAACCAACCTTGCGGGAAAGCGAACCTTTTGGGAAAACCAACACAGTGGGAAAACAAACCTTGTGAGAAAACAATCCTTGTGGGAAAACAAACCTTGTGGGGAAACAAACCTGGTGGGGAAACAAACCTTGTGGGAAAACTAACCTTGTGGGAAAACAAACCTTGCGGGAAAACTAACCTTGTGGGAAAACAAACCCTGCGGGAAAACAAACCTTGTGGGAAAACCAACCTTGTGGGGAAACAAACCTTTCTGGAAAACCAACCTTGTGTCAAAACAAACCTTGTGGGAAAACAAACCTTGTGGGATAACAAACCTTGTGGGAAAACAAACCTTGTGAGAAAACAAACCTTGTGGGAAAACAAACCTAGTGGGAAAACAAACCTTGTGAGAAAACAAACCTTGTGGGAAAACCAACCTTGCGGGAAAGCGAACCTCTTGGGAAAACCAACACAGTGGGAAAACAAACCTTGTGAGAAAACAATCCTTGTGGGAAAACAAACCTTGTGGGGAAACAAACCTTGTGGGGAAACAAACCTTGTGGGAAAACAAACCTTGTGAGAAAACAAACCTTGTGGGGAAACAAACCTAGTGGGAAAACAAACCTTGTGAGAAAACAAACCTTGTGGGAAAACCAACCTTGCGGGAAAGCGAACCTTGCGGGAAAGCGAACCTCTTGGGAAAACCAACACAGTGGGAAAACAAACCTTGTGAGAAAACAATCCTTGTGGGAAAACAAACCTTGTGGGGAAACAAACCTTGTGGGGAAACAAACCTTTTGGGAAAACTAACCTTGTGGGAAAACCAACCTTGTGGGGAAACAAACCTTGTGGGGAAACAAACCTTGTGGGAAAACAAACCTTGTGAGAAAACAATCCTTGTGGGAAAACAAACCTTGTGGGGAAACAAACCTTGTGGGGAAACAAACCTTGTGGGGAGACAAACCTTGTGGGAAAACAATTCTTGTGGGAAAACCAACCTTATGGGGAAAGCAACCCTGCGGGAAAACCAACCTTGTGGGAAAACCAACCTTGTGGGAAAACCAACCTTGTGGGAAAGCGAACCTTTTGGGAAAATCAACACAGTGGGAAAAGAAACCTTGTGGAAAAACAAACCTTGTGGGGAAACAAACCTTGGGAAAACTAACCTTGTGGGAAAACAAACCCTGCGGGAAAACCAACCTTGGGGGAAAACAAAGCTTGTGGGAAAACAAACCTTGTGGGAAAACCAACCTAGTGGGAAAAACAACCTAGTGGGAAAACAAACCTTGTGAGAAAACAAACCTTGTGGGAAAACCAACCTCATGGGGAAAGCAACCCTGCGGGAAAACCAACCTTGTGTAAAAACCAACCTTGTGGGAAAACCAACCTTGTGGGAAAGCGAAACTTTTGGGAAAACCAACACAGTGGGAAAACAAACCTTGTGGGGAAACAAACCTTGCGGGAAAACTAACCTTGTGGGAAAACAAACCCTGCGGGAAAACCAACCTTGTGGGGAAACCAACCTTGTGGGGAAACAAACCTTTCGGGAAAACCAACCTTGTGGGAAAACAAACCTTGCGGGAAAACTAACCTTGTGGGAAAACAAACCCTGCGGGAAAACCAACCTTGTGGGAAAACCAACCTTGTGGGGAAACAAACCATTCGGGAAAACCAACCTTGTGGGAAAACAAACATTGTGTTAAATCAGACCTTGTGGGAAAACTAACCTTGCGGGAAAACCAACCTTGTGGGAAAACCAACCTTATGGGAAAACCAACCTGGCGGGAAAACCAACCTTGGGGGAAAAGAAACCATGTGGGTAAACAAACCTTGTGGGAAAACAAACCTTGTGGGAAAACCAACCTAGTGGGAAAACAAACCTTGTGAGAAAACAAACCTTGTGGGAAAACCAACCTTACGGGGAAACAAACCCTGCGGGAAAACCAACCTTGTGGGAAAACCAACCTTGCGGGAAAGCGAACCTTTTGGGAAAACCAACACAGTGGGAAAACAAACCTTGTGAGAAAACAATCCTTGTGGGAAAACAAACCTTGTGGGGAAACAAACCTTGTGGGGAAACAAACCTTGTGGGAAAACTAACCTTGTGGGAAAACAAACCTTGCGGGAAAACTAACCTTGTGGGAAAACAAACCCTGCGGGAAAACAAACCTTGTGGGAAAACCAACCTTGTGGGGAAACAAACCTTTCTGGAAAACCAACCTTGTGGCAAAACAAACCTTGTGGGAAAACAAACCTTGTGGGAAAACAAACCTTGTGGGAAAACAAACCTTGTGAGAAAACAAACCTTGTGGGGAAACAAACCTAGTGGGAAAACAAACCTTGTGAGAAAACAAACATTGTGGGAAAACCAACCTTGCGGGAAAGCGAACCTTGCGGGAAAGCGAACCTCTTGGGAAAACCAACACAGTGGGAAAACAAACCTTGTGAGAAAACAATCCTTGTGGGAAAACAAATCTTGTGGGGAAACAAACCTTGTGGGGAAACAAACCTTGTGGGGAAACAAACCTTGTGAGAAAACAAACCTTGTGGGGAAACAAACCTAGTGGGAAAACAAACCTTGTGAGAAAACAAACCTTGTGGGAAAACCAACCTTGCGGGAAAGCGAACCTTGCGGGAAAGCGAACCTCTTGGGAAAACCAACACAGTGGGAAAACAAACCTTGTGAGAAAACAATCCTTGTTGGAAAACAAACCTTGTGGGGAAACAAACCTTGTGGGGAAACAAACCTTGTGGGAAAACTAACCTTGTGGGAAAACAAACCTTGTGGGGAAACAAACCTTGTGGGGAAACAAACCTTGTGGGAAAACAAACCTTGTGAGAAAACAATCCTTGTGGGAGAACAAACCTTGTGGGGAAACAAACCTTGTGGGGAAACAAACCTTGTGGGGAAACAAACCTTGTGGGAAAACAAACCTTGTGGGAAAACCAACCTTATGGGGAAAGCAACCCTGCGGGAAAACCAACCTTGTGGGAAAACCAACCTTGTGGGAAAACCAACCTTGTGGGAAAACCAACCTCGTGGGAAAGCGAACCTTTTGGGAAAACCAACACAGTGGGAAAACAAACCTTGTGGGAAAACAAACCTTGTGGGGAAACAAACCTTGCGGGAAAACTAACCTTGTGGGAAAACAAACCCTGCGGGAAAACCAACCTTGGGGGAAAACAAAGCTTGTGGGAAAACAAACCTTGTGGGAAAACCAACCTAGTGGGAAAAACAACCTAGTGGGAAAACAAACCTTGTGAGAAAACAAACCTTGTGGGAAAACCAACCTCATGGGGAAAGCAACCCTGCGGGAAAACCAACCTTGTGGGAAAACAAACCTTGTGGGAAAACCAACCTAGTGGGAAAAACCACCTAGTGGGAAAACAAACCTTGTGAGAAAACAAACCTTGTGGAAAAACCAACCTTGTGGGAAAACCAACCTTGTGGGAAAGCGAACCTTTTGGGAAAACCAACACAGTGGGAAAACAAACCTTGTTGGAAAACAAACCTTGTGGGGAAACAAACCTTGCGGGAAAACTAACCTTGTGGGAAAACAAACCCTGCGGGAAAACCAACCTTGTGGGAAAACCAACCTTGTGGGGAAACAAACCTTTCGGGAAAACCAACCTTGTGGGAAAACAAACCTTGCGGGAAAACTAACCTTGTGGGAAAACAAATCCTGCGGGAAAACCAACCTTGTGGGAAAACCAACCTTGTGGGGAAACAAACCTTTCGGGAAAACCGACCTTGTGGGAAAACAAACATTGTGTTAAATCAGACCTTGTGGGAAAACAAACCTTGTGGGGAAACAAACCTAGTGGGAAAACAAACCTTGTGAGAAAACAATCCTTGTGGGAAAACAAACCTTGTGGGGTAACAAACCTTGCGGGAAAACTAACCTTGTGGGAAAACAAACCCTGCGGGAAAACCAACCTTGGGGGAAAACAAAGATTGTGGGAAAACAAACCTTGTGGGAAAACCAACCTAGTGGGAAAAATAACCTAGTTGGAAAACAAACCTTGTGAGAAAACAAACCTTGTGGGAAAACCAACCTTATAGGGAAAGCAACCCTGCGGGAAAACCAACCTTGTGCGAAAACCAACCTTGTGGGAAAACCAACCTTGTGGGAAAGCGAACCTTTTGGGAAAACCAACACAGTGGGAAAACAAACCTTGTGGGAAAACAGACCTTGTGGGGAAACAAACCTTGCGGGAAAACTAACCTTGTGGGAAAACAAACCCTGCGGGAAAACCAACCTTGTGGGAAAACAAACCTAGTGGGAAAACAAACCTTGTGAGAAAACAATCCTTGTGGGAAAACAAACCTTGTGGGGAAACAAACCTTGCGGGAAAACTAACCTTGTGGGAAAACAAACCCTGCGGGAAAACCAACCTTGTGGGAAAACCAACCTTGTGGGAAAACAAACCTTGTGGGAAAACAAACCTTGTGGGAAAACCAACCTTGCGGGAAAACCAACCTTGGGGGAAAACAAAGCTTGTGGGAAAACAAACCTTGTGGGAAAGCGAACCTTGCGGGAAAGCGAACCTTTTGGGAAAACCAACACAGTGGTAAAACAATCCTTGTGGGAAAACAAACCTTGTGGGAAAACAAACCTTGCGGGAAAACTAACCTTGTGGGAAAACAAACCCTGCGGGAAAACCAACCTTGTGGGAAAACCAACCTTGTGGGAAAACAAACCTTGTGGGAAAACAAACCTTGTGGGAAAACCAACCTTGCGGGAAAACCAACCTTGGGGGAAAACAAACCTTGTGGGGAAACAAACCTTGTGGGAAAACTAACCTTGTGGGAAAACAAACCTTGCGGGAAAACCAACCTTTTGGGAAAGCGAACCTTTTGGGAAAACCAACACAGTGGGAAAACAAACCTTGTGGGAAAACAAACCTTGTGGGGAAACAAACCTTGCGGGAAAACTAACCTTGTGGGAAAACAAACCCTGCGGGAAAACCAACCTTGTGGGAAAACCAACCTTGTGGGGAAACAAACCTTTCGGGAAAACCAACCTTGTGGGAAAACAAACCTTGTGGGAAAACAAACCTTGTGGGGAAACAAACCTTGTGGGAAAACCAACCTTGCGGGAAAGCGAACCTTTTGGGAAAACTAACACAGTGGGAAAACAAACCTTGTGGGTAAACCAACCTTGCGGGAAAACCACCTTGGGGGAAAACAAAGCTTGTGGGAAAACAAACCTTGTGGGAAAACCAACCTAGTGGGAAAAACAACCTTGGGGGAAAACAAAGCTTGTGGGAAAACAAACCTTGTGGGAAAACCAACCTAGTGGGAAAAACCACCTAGTTGGAAAACAAACCTTGTGAGAAAACAAACCTTGTGGGAAAACCAACCTTATGGGGAAAGCAACCCTGCGGGAAAACCAACCTTGTGGGAAAACCAACCTTGTGGGAAAGCGAACCTTTTGGGAAAACCAACACAGTGGGAAAACAAACCTTGTGGGAAAACAAACCTTGTGGGGAAACAAACCTTGCGGGAAAACTAACCTTGTGGGAAAACAAACCCTGCGGGAAAACCAACCTTGGGGGAAAACAAAGATTGTGGGAAAACAAACCTTGTGGGAAAACCAACCTAGTGGGAAAAATAACCTAGTTGGAAAACAAACCTTGTGAGAAAACAAACCTTGTGGGAAAACCAACCTTATAGGGAAAGCAACCCTGCGGGAAAACCAACCTTGTGCGAAAACCAACCTTGTGGGAAAACCAACCTTGTGGGAAAGCGAACCTTTTGGGAAAACCAACACAGTGGGAAAATAAACCTTGTGGGAAAACAGACCTTGTGGGGAAACAAACCTTGCGGGAAAACTAACCTTGTGGGAAAACAAACCCTGCGGGAAAACCAACCTTGTGGGAAAACCAACCTTGTGGGGAAACAAACCTTTCGGGAAAACCAACCTTGTGGGAAAACAAACCTTGCGGGAAAACTAACCTTGTGGGAAAACAAACCCTGCGGGAAAACCAACCTTGTGGGAAAACCAACCTTGTGGGAAAACCAACCATTTGGGAAAGCGAACCTTTTGGGAAAACCAACACAGTGGGAAAACAAACCTTGTGGGAAAACAAACATTGTGGGGAAACAAACCTTGCGGGAAAACTAACCTTGTGGGAAAACAAACCCTGCGGGAAAACCAACCTTGTGGGGAAACAAACCTTGTGGGAAAACCAACCTTGTGAGAAAACTAACGCTGTGGGAAAACCAACCTTGTGGGGAAAACAAACCTTGCGGGAAAACGAACCTTGTGGGAAAACAAACCCTGCGGGAAAACCAACCTTGTGGGAAAACCAACCTTGTGGGGAAACAATCCTTTCGGGAAAACCAACCTTGTGGGAAAAAAAACCTTGTGGGAAAACAAACCTTGTGGGAAAACAAACCTTGTGGGAAAACAAACCTTGTGAGAAAACAAACCTTGTGGGGAAACAAACCTAGTGGGAAAACCAACCTTGGGGGAAAACAAACCTTGTGGGAAAACAAACCTTGTGGGGAAACAAACCTAGCGGGAAAACCAACCTTATGGGAAAACCAACCTTGCGGGAAAACCAACCTTGGGGGAAAACAAACCTTGTGGGTAAACAAACCTTGTGAGAAAACAATCCTTGTGGGAAAACAAACCTTGTGGGGAAACAAACCTTGTGGGAAAACCCACAAGGTTGGTTTTCCCACAAGCTTTGTTTTCCCACTAGGTTTGTTTCCCCACAAGGTTTGTTTTCTCACAAGGTTTGTTTTCCCACAAGGTTTGTTTTCCCACAAGGTTTGTTTTCCCACAAGGTTTGTTTTGCCACAAGGTTGGTTTTCCAGAAAGGTTTGTTTCCCCACAAGGTTGGTTTTCCCACAAGGTTTGTTTTCCCGCAGGGTTTGTTTTCCCACAAGGTTAGTTTTCCCGGAAGGTTTGTTTTCCCACAAGGTTAGTTTTCCCACAAGGTTTGTTTCCCCACAAGGTTTGTTTCCCCACAAGGTTTGTTTTCCCACAAGGATTGTTTTCTCACAAGGTTTGTTTTCCCACTGTGTTGGTTTTCCCAAAAGGTTCGCTTTCCCGCAAGGTTGGTTTTCCCACAAGGTTGGTTTTCCCGCAGGGTTTGTTTCCCCATAAGGTTGGTTTTCCCACAAGGTTTGTTTTCTCACAAGGTTTGTTTGTTTTCCCACAAGGTTGGTTTTCCCACAAGGTTGGTTTTCCCGCAGGGTTTGTTTTCCCACAAGGTTAGTTTTCCCGCAAGGTTTGTTTTCCCACAAGGTTGGTTTTCCCGAAAGGTTTGTTTCCCCACAAGGTTGGTTTTCCCACAAGGTTGGTTTTCCCGCAGGGTTTGTTTTCCCACAAGGTTAGTTTTCCCGCAAGGTTTGTTTCCCCACAAGGTTTGTTTTCCCACTGTGTTGGTTTTCCCAAAAGGTTCGCTTTCCCACAAGGTTGGTTTTCCCACAAGGTTGGTTTTCCCGCAGGGTTTGTTTTCCCACAAGGTTAGTTTTCCCGCAAGGTTTGTTTCCCCACAAGGTTTGTTTTCCCACTGTGTTGGTTTTCCCAAAAGGTTCGCTTTCCCACAAGGTTGGTTTTCCCACAAGGTTGGTTTTCCCGCAGGGTTTGTTTTCCCACAAGGTTAGTTTTCCCACAAGGTTGGTTTTCCCGAAAGGTTTGTTTCCCCACAAGGTTGGTTTTCCCACAAGGTTGGTTTTCCCGCAGGGTTTGTTTTCCCACAAGGTTAGTTTTCCCGCAAGGTTTGTTTCCCCACAAGGTTTGTTTTCCCACAAGGTTGGTTTTCCCGAAAGGTTTGTTTCCCCACAAGGTTGGTTTTCCCACAAGGTTGGTTTTCCCGCAGGGTTTGTTTTCCCACAAGGTTAGTTTTCCCGCAAGGTTTGTTTCCCCACAAGGTTTGTTTTCCCACTGTGTTGGTTTTCCCAAAAGGTTCGCTTTCCCACAAGGTTGGTTTTCCCACAAGGTTTGTTTTCTCATAAGGTTTGTTTTCCCACTAGGTTGTTTTTCCCACTAGGTTGGTTTTCCCACAAGGTTTGTTTTCCCACAAGCTTTGTTTTCCCCCAAGGTTGGTTTTCCCGCAGGGTTTGTTTTCCCACAAGGTTAGTTTTCCCAAGGTTTGTTTCCCCACAAGGTTTGTTTTTCCACAAGGTTTCTTTTCCCACTGTGTTGATTTTCCCAAAAGGTTCGCTTTCCCACAAGGTTGGTTTTCCCACAAGGTTGGTTTTCCCACAAGGTTGGTTTTCCCGCAGGGTTGCTTTCCCCATAAGGTTGGTTTTCCCACAAGGTTTGTTTTCCCACAAGGTTTGTCTCCCCACAAGGTTTGTTTCCCCACAAGGTTGGTTTTCCCACAAGGTTTGTTTTCTCACAAGGTTTGTTTGTTTTCCCACAAGGTTGGTTTTCCCACAAGGTTGGTTTTCCCGCAGGGTTTGTTTTCCCACAAGGTTAGTTTTCCCGCAAGGTTTGTTTTCCCACAAGGTTGGTTTTCCCGAAAGGTTTGTTTCCCCACAAGGTTGGTTTTCCCACAAGGTTGGTTTTCCCGCAGGGTTTGTTTTCCCACAAGGTTAGTTTTCCCGCAAGGTTTGTTTCCCCACAAGGTTTGTTTTCCCACTGTGTTGGTTTTCCCAAAAGGTTCGCTTTCCCACAAGGTTGGTTTTCCCACAAGGTTGGTTTTCCCGCAGGGTTTGTTTTCCCACAAGGTTAGTTTTCCCACAAGGTTGGTTTTCCCGAAAGGTTTGTTTCCCCACAAGGTTGGTTTTCCCACAAGGTTGGTTTTCCCGCAGGGTTTGTTTTCCCACAAGGTTAGTTTTCCCGCAAGGTTTGTTTCCCCACAAGGTTTGTTTTCCCACAAGGTTGGTTTTCCCGAAAGGTTTGTTTCCCCACAAGGTTGGTTTTCCCACAAGGTTGGTTTTCCCGCAGGGTTTGTTTTCCCACAAGGTTAGTTTTCCCGCAAGGTTTGTTTCCCCACAAGGTTTGTTTTCCCACTGTGTTGGTTTTCCCAAAAGGTTCGCTTTCCCACAAGGTTGGTTTTCCCACAAGGTTTGTTTTCTCATAAGGTTTGTTTTCCCACTAGGTTGTTTTTCCCACTAGGTTGGTTTTCCCACAAGGTTTGTTTTCCCACAAGCTTTGTTTTCCCCCAAGGTTGGTTTTCCCGCAGGGTTTGTTTTCCCACAAGGTTAGTTTTCCCAAGGTTTGTTTCCCCACAAGGTTTGTTTTTCCACAAGGTTTCTTTTCCCACTGTGTTGATTTTCCCAAAAGGTTCGCTTTCCCACAAGGTTGGTTTTCCCACAAGGTTGGTTTTCCCACAAGGTTGGTTTTCCCGCAGGGTTGCTTTCCCCATAAGGTTGGTTTTCCCACAAGGTTTGTTTTCCCACAAGGTTTGTCTCCCCACAAGGTTTGTTTCCCCACAAGGTTTGTTTTCCCACAAGGTTTGTTTTCCCACAAGGATTTTTTTCTCACAAGGTTTGTTTTCCCACAAGGTTTGTTTCCCCACAAGGTTTGTTTCCCCACAAGGTTGGTTTTCCCACAAGGTTAGTTTTCCCAAAAGGTTTGTTTCCCCACAAGGTTTGTTTCCCCACAAGGTTTGTTTTCCCACAAGGATTGTTTTCTCACAAGGTTTGTTTTCCCACTGTGTTGGTTTTCCCAAGAGGTTTGCTTTCCCGCAAGGTTCGCTTTCCCGCAAGGTTGGTTTTCCCACAAGGTTTGTTTTCTCACAAGGTTTGTTTTCCCACTAGGTTTGTTTCCCCACAAGGTTTGTTTTCTCACAAGGTTTGTTTTCCCACAAGGTTTGTTTCCCCACAAGGTTTGTTTCCCCACAAGGTTTGTTTTCCCACAAGGATTGTTTTCTCACAAGGTTTGTTTTCCCACTGTGTTGGTTTTCCCAAGAGGTTCGCTTTCCCGCAAGGTTGGTTTTCCCACAAGGTTTGTTTTCTCACAAGGTTTGTTTTCCCACTAGGTTTGTTTTCCCACAAGGTTTGTTTTCTCACAAGGTTTGTTTTCCCACAAGGTTTGTTATCCCACAAGGTTTGTTTTCCCACAAGGTTTGTTTTGCCACAAGGTTGGTTTTCCAGAAAGGTTTGTTTCCCCACAAGGTTGGTTTTCCCACAAGGTTTGTTTTCCCGCAGGGTTTGTTTTCCCACAAGGTTAGTTTTCCCGCAAGGTTTGTTTTCCCACAAGGTTAGTTTTCCCACAAGGTTTGTTTCCCCACAAGGTTTGTTTTCCCACAAGGATTGTTTTCTCACAAGGTTTGTTTTCCCACTGTGTTGGTTTTCCCAAAAGGTTCGCTTTCCCGCAAGGTTGGTTTTCCCACAAGGTTGGTTTTCCCGCAGGGTTTGTTTCCCCATAAGGTTGGTTTTCCCACAAGGTTTGTTTACTCACAAGGTTTGTTTTCCCACTAGGTTGGTTTTCCCACAAGGTTTGTTTTCCCACAAGGTTTGTTTACCCACAAGGTTTGTTTTCCCCCAAGGTTGGTTTTCCCGCAAGGTTGGTTTTCCCATAAGGTTGGTTTTCCCACAAGGTTGGTTTTCCCGCAAGGTTAGTTTTCCCACAAGGTCTGATTTAACACAATGTTTGTTTTCCCGAAAGGTTTGTTTCCCCACAAGGTTGGTTTTCCCACAAGGTTGGTTTTCCCGCAGGGTTTGTTTTCCCACAAGGTTAGTTTTCCCGCAAGGTTTGTTTTCCCACAAGGTTGGTTTTCCCGAAAGGTTTGTTTCCCCACAAGGTTGGTTTTCCCACAAGGTTGGTTTTCCCGCAGGGTTTGTTTTCCCACAAGGTTAGTTTTCCCGCAAGGTTTGTTTCCCCACAAGGTTTGTTTTCCCACAAGGTTTGTTTTCCCACTGTGTTGGTTTTCCCAAAAGGTTCGCTTTCCCAAAATGTTGGTTTTCCCACAAGGTTGGTTTTCCCACAAGGTTGGTTTTCCCGCAGGGTTGCTTTCCCCATAAGGTTGGATTTCCCAAAAGGTTCGCTTTCCCGCAAGGCTGGTTTTCCCACAAGGTTTGTTTCCCCACAATGTTTGTTTTCTCACAAGGTTTGTTTTCCCACAAGGTTGGTTTTCCCGAAAGGTTTGTTTCCCCACAAGATTGGTTTTCCCACAAGGCTGGTTTTCCCGCAGGGTTTGTTTTCCCACAAGGTTAGTTTTCCCGCAAGGTTTGTTTTCCCACAAGGTTAGTTTTCCCACAAGGTTTGGTTTTCCCGAAAGGTTTGTTTCCCCACAAGGTTGGTTTTCCCACAAGGCTGGTTTTCCCGCAGGGTTTGTTTTCCCACAAGGTTAATTTTCCCGCAAGGTTTGTTTCCCCACAAGGTTTGTTTTCCCACAAGGTTTGTTTTCCCACTGTGTTGGTTTTCCCAAAAGGTTCACTTTCCCACAAGGTTGGTTTTCCCACAAGGTTGGTTTTTACACAAGGTTGGTTTTTCCGCAGGGTTGCTTTCCCCATGAGGTTGGTTTCCCCACAAGGTTTGTTTTCCCACAAGGTTTGTTTTCCCACTGTGTTGGTTTTCCCAAAAGGTTCGCTTTCCCGCAAGGTTGGTTTTCCCACAAGGTTGGTTTTCCCGCAGGGTTTGTTTCCCCATAAGGTTGGTTTTCCCAAAAGGTTTGTTTTCTCACAAGGTTTGTTTTCCCACTAGGTTGGTTTTCCCACAAGGTTGTTTTCCCACAAGGTTTGTTTACCCACAAGGTTTGTTTTACCCCAAGGTTGGTTTTCCCGCAAAGTTGGTTTTCCCATAAGGTTGGTTTTCCCACAAGGTTGGTTTTCCCGCAAGGTTAGTTTTCCCACAAGGTCTGATTTAACACAATGTTTGTTTTCCCACAAGGTTGGTTTTCCCGAAAGGTTTGTTTCCCCACAAGGTTGGTTTTCCCACAAGGTTGGTTTTCCCGCAGGGTTTGTTTTCCCACAAGGTTAGTTTTCCCGCAAGGTTTGTTTTCCCACAAGGTTGGTTTTCCCGAAAGGTTTGTTTCCCCACAAGGTTGGTTTTCCCACAAGGTTGGTTTTCCCGCAGGGTTTGTTTTCCCACAAGGTTAGTTTTCCCGCAAGGTTTGTTTCCCCACAAGGTTTGTTTTCCCACAAGGTTTGTTTTCCCACTGTGTTGGTTTTCCCAAAAGGTTCGCTTTCCCACAAGGTTGGTTTTCCCACAAGGTTGGTTTTTCCACAAGGTTGGTTTTCCCGCAGGGTTGCTTTCCCCATGAGGTTGGTTTTC
The DNA here is from genome assembly GCA_023053575.1 of Branchinecta lynchi. Lineage (NCBI taxonomy): Eukaryota > Metazoa > Arthropoda > Branchiopoda > Anostraca > Branchinectidae > Branchinecta > Branchinecta lynchi. Next base: position 68,470 of record JAKZAP010000131.1, on the reverse strand, counting down.
CCACAAGGTTTGATTTCTCACAAGGTTTGTTTTCCCACTAGGTTGTTTTTCCCACTAGGTTGGTTTTCCCACAAGGTTTGTTTTCCCACAAGCTTTGTTTTCCCCCAAGGTTGGTTTTCCCACAGGGTTTGTTTTCCCACAAGGTTAGTTTTCCCGCAAGGTTTGTTTCCCCACAAGGTTTGTTTTCCCACAAGGTTTGTTTTCCCACTGTGTTGGTTTTCCCAAAAGGTTCGCTTTCCCACAAGGTTGCTTTTCCCACAAGGTTGGTTTTCCCACAAGGTTGGTTTTCCCGCTGGGTTGCTTTCCCCATAAGGTTGGTTTTCCCACAAGGTTTGTTTCCCCACAAGGTTTGTTTCCCCACAAGGTTTGTTCTCCCACAAGGATTGTTTTCTCACAAGGTTTGTTTTCCCACAAGGTTTGTTTCCCCACAAGGTTTGTTTCCCCACAAGGTTTGTTTTCCCACAATGTTTGTTTTCCCACAAGGTTGGTTTTCCCGAAAGGTTTGTTTCCCCACAAGGTTGGTTTTCCCGGAGGGTTTGTTTTCCCACAAGGTTAGTTTTCCCGCAAGGTTTGTTTTCCCACAAGGTTGGTTTTCCCGAAAGGTTTGTTTCCCCACAAGGTTGGTTTTCCCACAAGGTTGGTTTTCCCGCAGGGTTTGTTTTCCCACAAGGTTAGTTTTCCCGCAAGGTTTGTTTCCCCACAAGGTTTGTTTTCCCACAAGGTTTGTTTTCCCACTGTGTTGGTTTTCCCAAAAGGTTCACTTTCCCACAAGGTTGGTTTTCCAACAAGGTTGGTTTTTACACAAGGTTGGTTTTCCCGCAGGGTTGCTTTCCCCATGAGGTTGGTTTTCCCACAAGGTTTGTTTTCTCACAAGGTTTGTTTTCCCACTAGGTTGTTTTTCCCACTAGGTTGGTTTTCCCACAAGGTTTGTTTTCCCACAAGCTTTGTTTTCCCCCAAGGTTGGTTTTCCCGCAGGGTTTGTTTTCCCACAAGGTTAGTTTTCCCGCAAGGTTTGTTTCCCCACAAGGTTTGTTTTTCCACAAGGTTTCTTTTCCCACTGTGTTGATTTTCCCAAAAGGTTCGCTTTCCCACAAGGTTGGTTTTCCCACAAGGTTGGTTTTCCCACAAGGTTGGTTTTCCCGCAGGGTTGCTTTCCCCATAAGGTTGGTTTTCCCACAAGGTTTGTTTTCCCACAAGGTTTGTCTCCCCACAAGGTTTGTTTCCCCACAAGGTTTGTTTCCCCACAAGGTTTGTTTTCCCACAAGGATTGTTTTCTCACAAGGTTTGTTTTCCCACAAGGTTTGTTTCCCCACAAGGTTTGTTTCCCCACAAGGTTTGTTTTCCCACAAGGTTAGTTTTCCCACAAGGTTTGTTTCCCCACAAGGTTTGTTTCCCCACAAGGTTTGTTTTCCCACAAGGATTGTTTTCTCACAAGGTTTGTTTTCCCACTGTGTTGGTTTTCCCAAGAGGTTCACTTTCCCGCAAGGTTCGCTTTCCCGCAAGGTTGGTTTTCCCACAAAGTTTGTTTTCTCACAAGGTTTGTTTTCCCACTAGGTTTGTTTCCCCACAAGGTTTGTTTTCTCACAAGGTTTTTTTTTTCCCACAAGGTTTGTTTCCCCACAAGGTTTGTTTCCCCACAAGGTTTGTTTTCCCGCAAGGTTGGTTTTCCCACAAGGTTTGTTTTCTCACAAGGTTTGTTTTCCCACTAGGTTTGTTTCCCCACAAGGTTTGTTTTCTCACAAGGTTTGTTTTCCCACAAGGTTTGTTATCCCACAAGGTTTGTTTTCCCACAAGGTTTGTTTTGCCACAAGGTTGGTTTTCCAGAAAGGTTTGTTTCCCCACAAGGTTGGTTTTCCCACAAGGTTTGTTTTCCCGCAGGGTTTGTTTTCCCACAAGGTTAGTTTTCCCGCAAGGTTAGTTTTCCCGCAAGGTTTGTTTTCCCACAAGGTTAGTTTTCCCACAAGGTTTGTTTCCCCACAAGGTTTGTTTCCCCACAAGGTTTGTTTTCCCACAAGGATTGTTTTCTCACAAGGTTTGTTTTCCCACTGTGTTGGTTTTCCCAAAAGGTTCGCTTTCCCGCAAGGTTGGTTTTCCCACAAGGTTGGTTTTCCCGCAGGGTTTGTTTCCCCATAAGGTTGGTTTTCCCACAAGGTTTGTTTTCTCACAAGGTTTGTTTTCCCACTAGGTTGGTTTTCCCACAAGGTTTGTTTTCCCACAAGGTTTGTTTACCCACAAGGTTTGTTTTCCCCCAAGGTTGGTTTTCCCGCAAGGTTGGTTTTCCCATAAGGTTTGTTTTCCCACAAGGTTGGTTTTCCCGCAAGGTTAGTTTTCCCACAAGGTCTGATTTAACACAATGTTTGTTTTCCCACAAGGTTGGTTTTCCCGAAAGGTTTGTTTCCCCACAAGGTTGTTTTTCCCACAAGGTTGGTTTTCCCGCAGGGTTTGTTTTCCCACAAGGTTAGTTTTCCCGCAAGGTTTGTTTTCCCACAAGGTTGGTTTTCCCGAAAGGTTTGTTTCCCCACAAGGTTGGTTTTCCCACAAGGTTGGTTTTCCCGCAGGGTTTGTTTTCCCACAAGGTTAGTTTTCCCGCAAGGTTTGTTTCCCCACAAGGTTTGTTTTCCCACAAGGTTCGTTTTCCCACTGTGTTGGTTTTCCCAAAAGGTTCGTTTTCCCACAAGGTTGGTTTTCCCACAAGGTTGGTTTTCGCACAAGGTTGGTTTTCCCGCAGGGTTGCTTTCCCTATAAGGTTGGTTTTCCCACAAGGTTTGTTTTCTCACAAGGTTTGTTTTCCCACTAGGTTGTTTTTCCCACTAGGTTGGTTTTCCCACAAGGTTTGTTTTCCCACAAGCTTTGTTTTCCCCCAAGGTTGGTTTTCCCGCAGGGTTTGTTTTCCCACAAAGTTAGTTTTCCCGCAAGGTTTGTTTCCCCACAATGTATGTTTTCTCACAAGGTTTGTTTTCCCACAAGGTTGGTTTTCCCGAAAGGTTTGTTTCCCCACAAGGTTAGTTTTCCCACAAGGTTTGTTTCCCCACAAGGTTTGTTTCCCCACAAGGTTTGTTTTCCCACAAGGATTGTTTTCTCACAAGGTTTGTTTTCCCACTGTGTTGGTTTTCCCTAGAGGTTCGCTTTCCCGCAAGGTTGGTTTTCCCACAAGGTTTGTTTTCTCACAAGGTATGTTTTCCCACTAGGTTTGTTTCCCCACAAGGTTTGTTTTCTCACAAGGTTTGTTTTCCCACAAGGTTTGTTTTGCCACAAGGTTTGTTTTCCCACAAGGTTTGTTTTGCCACAAGGTTGGTTTTCCAGAAAGGTTTGTTTCCCCACAAGGTTGGTTTTCCCACAAGGTTTGTTTTCCCGCAGGGTTTGTTTTCCCACAAGGTTAGTTTTCCCGCAAGGTTTGTTTTCCCACAAGGTTTGTTTTCCCACTGTGTTGGTTTTCCCAAAAGGTTCGCTTTCCCACAAGGTTGGTTTTCCCACAAGGTTGGTTTTCCCACAAGGTTGGTTTTCCCGCAGGGTTGCTTTCCCCATAAGGTTGGTTTTCCCACAAGGTTTGTTTTCCCGCAGGGTTTGTTTTCCCACAAGGTTAGTTTTCCCGCAAGGTTTGTTTTCCCACAAGGTTAGTTTTCCCACAAGGCTTGTTTCCCCACAAGGTTTGTTTCCCCACAAGGTTTGTTTTCCCACAAGGATTGTTTTCTCTCAAGGTTTGTTTTCCCACTGTGTTGGTTTTCCCAAAAGGTTCGCTTTCCCGCAAGGTTGGTTTTCCCCCAAGGTTGGTTTTCCCGCAGGGTTTGTTTTCCCACAAGGTTAGTTTTCCCGCAAGGTTTGTTTCCCCACAAGGTTTGTTTTCCCACAAGGTTTGTTTTCCCACTGTGTTGGTTTTCCCAAAAGGTTCGCTTTCCCACAAGGTTGGTTTTCCCACAAGGTTGGTTTTCCCGCAGGGTTGCTTTCCCCATAAGGTTGGTTTTCCCACAAGGTTTGTTTTCTCACAAGGTTTGTTTTCCCACTAGGTTGTTTTTCCCACTAGGTTGGTTTTCCCACAAGGTTTGTTTTCCCACAAGCTTTGTTTTCCCCCAAGGTTGTTTTTCCCACTAGGTTGGTTTTCCCACAAGGTTTGTTTTCCCACTAGCTTTGTTTTCCCCCAAGGTTGGTTTTCCTGCAAGGTTAGTTTACCCACAAGGTTTGTTTTCCCACTGTGTTGGTTTTCCCAAAAGGTTCGCTTTCCCGACTGGATCCAAAAGGCCAGAACATACCCAAGTTTGCGACCCCACCCAAACTGTTGGTATTGTCTCTACGTGGATGGATTTGAAATCGACTGAGTACCCCCCACAACCAAACTAAAGGTTGTGGGGAAACAAACCTTGTGGGAAAACCAGCCTTGCGGGAAAGCGAACCTTTTGGGAAAACCAAGACAGTGGGAAAACAAACCTTGTGAGAAAACAATCCTTGTGGGAAAACAAACCTTGTGGGGAAACAAACCTTGTGGGGAAACAAACCTTGTGGGAAAACTAACCTTGTGGGAAAACAAACCTTGCGGGAAAACTAACCTTGTGGGAAAACAAACCCTGCGGGAAAACCAGCCTAGTGGGAAAACCAACCTTGTGGGGAAACAAACCTTTCGGGAAAACCAACCTTGTGGGAAAACAAACCTTGTGAGAAAACAAACATTGTGGGGAAACAAACCTTGTGGGAAAACCAGCCTTGCGGGAAAGCGAACCTTTTGGGGAAACCAACCTTATGGGGAAAGCATCCCTGCGGGAAAACCAACCTTGTGGGAGAACCGACCTTGTGGGAAAACCAACCTTTTGGGAAAGCGAACCTTTTGGGAAAACCAACACAGTGGGAAAACAAACCTTGTGGGAAAACAAACATTGTGGGGAAACAAACCTTGCGGGAAAACTAACCTTGTGGGAAAACAAACCCTGCGGGAAAACCAACCTTGTGGGGAAACAAACCTTGTGGGAAAACCAACCTTGTGAGAAAACTAACGCTGTGGGAAAACCAACCTTGTGGGAAAACCAACCTAGAGGAAAAACAAATCTTGAGGGAAAACAAACCTTGTGAGAAAACAAACCTTGTGGGAAAGACAACCTTATGGGAAAACCAAAACAGTGGGAAAACAATACTTGTAGGTTAGTTTTCCCGCAAGGTTTGTTTTCCCACAAGGTTAGTTTTCCCACAAGGTTTGTTTCCCCACAAGGTTTGTTTCCCCACAAGGTTTGTTTTCCCACAAGGATTGTTTTCTCACAAGGTTTGTTTTCCCACTGTGTTGGTTTTCCCAAAAGGTTCACTTTCCCGCAAGGTTGGTTTTCCCACAAGGTTGGTTTTCCCGCAGGGTTTGTTTCCCCATAAGGTTGGTTTTCCCAAAAGGTTTGTTTTCCCGCAAGGTTGGTTTTCCCATAAGGTTGGTTTTCCCACAAGGTTGGTTTTCCCGCAAGGTTAGTTTTCCCACAAGGTCTGATTTAACACAAGGTTTGTTTTCCCACAAGGATTGTTTTCTCACAAGGTTTGTTTTCCCACTGTGTTGGTTTTCCCAAGAGGTTCGCTTTCCCGCAAGGTTCGCTTTCCCGCAAGGTTGGTTTTCCCACAAGGTTTGTTTTCTCACAAGGTTTGTTTTCCCACTAGGTTTGTTTCCCCACAAGGTTTGTTTTCTCACAAGGTTTGTTTTCCCACACGGTTTGTTTCCCCACAAGGTTTGTTTCCCCACAAGGTTTGTTTTCCCACAAGGATTGTTTTCTCACAAGGTTTGATTTCCCACTGTGTTGGTTTTCCCAAGAGGTTCGCTTTCCCGCAAGGTTCGCTTTCCCGCAAGGTTGGTTTTCCCACAAGGTTTGTTTTCTCACAAGGTTTGTTTTCCCACTAGGTTTGTTTCCCCACAAGGTTTGTTTTCTCACAAGGTTTGTTTTCCCACAAGGTTTGTTTTCCCACAAGGTTTGTTTTCCCACAAGGTTTGTTTTGCAACAAGGTTGGTTTTCCAGAAAGATTTGTTTCCCCACAAGGTTGGTTTTCCCACAAGGTTTGCTTTCCCGCAGGGTTTGTTTTCCCACAAGGTTAGTTTTCCCGCAAGGTTTGTTTTCCCACAAGGTTAGTTTTCCCACAAGGTTTGTTTCCCCACAAGGTTTGTTTCCCCACAAGGTTTGTTTTCCCACAAGGATTGTTTTCTCACAAGGTTTGTTTTCCCACTGTGTTGGTTTTCCCAAAAGGTTCGCTTTCCCGCAAGGTTGGTTTTCCCACAAGGTTTGTTTTCCCGCAGGGTTTGTTTTCCCACAAGGTTAGTTTTCCCGCAAGGTTTGTTTCCCCACAAGGTTTGTTTTCCCACAAGGTTTGTTTTCCCACTGTGTTGGTTTTCCCAAAAGGTTCGCTTTCCCACAAGGTTGGTTTTCCCACAAGGTTGGTTTTCCCACAAGGTTGGTTTTCCCGCAGGGTTGCTTTCCCCATAAGGTTGGTTTTCCCACAAGGTTTGTTTTCTCACAAGGTTTGTTTTCCCACTAGGTTGTTTTTCCCACTAGGTTGGTTTTCCCACAAGGTTTGTTTTCCCACAAGCTTTGTTTTCCCCCAAGGTTGTTTTTCCCACTAGGTTGGTTTTCCCACAAGGTATGTTTTCCCACAAGCTTTGTTTTCCCCCAAGGTTGGTTTTCCCGCAAGGTTGGTTTACCCACAAGGTTTGTTTTCCCACTGTGTTGGTTTTCCCAAAAGGTTCGCTTTCCCGCAAGGTTGGTTTTCCCACAAGGTTTGTTTCCCCACTAGGTTTGTTTTCCCACAAGGTTTGTTTTCCCACAAGGTTGGTTTTCCCGAAAGGTTTGTTTCCCCACAAGGTTGGTTTTCCCACAAGGTTGGTTTTCCCGCAGGGTTTGTTTTCCCACAAGGTTAGTTTTCCCGCAAGGATTGTTTCCCCACAAGGTTTGTTTTCCCACAAGGTTTGTTTTCCCACTGTGTTGGTTTTCACAAAAGGTTCGCTTTCCCAAAAGGTTGGTTTTCCCACAAGGTTGGTTTTCCCACAAGGTTGGTTTTCCCGCAGGGTTGCTTTCCCCATAAGGTTGGTTTTCCCAAAAGGTTCGCTTTCCCGCAAGGCTGGTTTTCCCACAAGGTTTGTTTCCCCACAATGTTTGTTTTCTCACAAGGCTTGTTTTCCCACAAGGTTGGTTTTCCCGAAAGGTTTGTTTCCCCACAAGGTTGGTTTTCCCACAAGGCTGGTTTTTCCGCAGGGTTTGTTTTCCCACAAGGTTAGTTTTCCCGCAAGGTTTGTTTTCCCACAAGGTTAGTTTTCCCACAAGGTTTGTTTCCCCACAAGGTTTGTTTCCCCACAAGGTTTGTTTTCCCACAAGGATTGTTTTCTCACAAAGTTTGTTTTCCCACTGTGTTGGTTTTCCCAAGAGGTTCGCTTTCCCGCAAGGTTCGCTTTCCCGCAAGGTTGGTTTTCCCACAAGGTTTGTTTTCTCACAAGGTTTGTTTTCCCACTAGGTTTGTTTCCCCACAAGGTTTGATTTCTCACAAGGTTTGTTTTCCCACAAGGTTTGTTTTCCCACAAGGTTTGTTTTGCCACAAGGTTTGTTTTGCCACAAGGTTGGTTTTCCAGAAAGGTTTGTTTCCCCACAAGGTTGGTTTTCCCACAAGGTTTGTTTTCCCACAAGGTTAGTTTTCCCACAAGGTTTGTTTCCCCACAAGGTTTTTTTCCCCACAAGGTTTGTTTTCCCACAAGGATTGTTTTCTCACAAGGTTTGTTTTCCCACTGTGTTGGTTTTCCCAAAAGGTTCACTTTCCCGCAAGGTTGGTTTTCCCACAAGGTTGGTTTTCCCACAGGGTTTGTTTCCCCATAAGGTTGGTTTTCCCAAAAGGTTTCTTTTCTCACAAGGTTTGTTTTCCCACTAGGTTGGTTTTCCCACAAGGTTTGTTTTCCCACAAGGTTTGTTTACCCACAAGGTTTGTTTTCCCGCAAGGTTGGTTTTCCCGCAAGGTTGGTTTTCCCATAAGGTTGGTTTTCCCACAAGGTTGGTTTTCCCGCAAGGTTAGTTTTCCCACAAGGTCTGATTTAACACAATGTTTGTTTTCCCACAAGGTTGGTTTTCCCGAAAGGTTTGTTTCCCCACAAAGTTGGTTTTCCCACAAGGTTTGTTTTCCCACAAGGATTGTTTTCTCACAAAGTTTGTTTTCCCACTGTGTTGGTTTTCCCAAGAGGTTCGCTTTCCCGCAAGGTTGGTTTTCCCACAAGGTTTGTTTTCTCACAAGGTTTGTTTTCCCACTAGGTTTGTTTCCCCACAAGGTTGGTTTTCCCACAAGGTTTGTTTTCCCACAAGGATTGTTTTCTCACAAAGTTTGTTTTCCCACTGTGTTGGTTTTCCCAAGAGGTTCGCTTTCCCGCAAGGTTGGTTTTCCCACAAGGATTGTTTTCTCACAAGGTTTGTTTCCCCACAAGGTTTGTTTTCCCACAAGGATTGTTTTCTCACAAAGTTTGTTTTCCCACTGTGTTGGTTTTCCCAAGAGGTTCGCTTTCCCGCAAGGTTGGTTTTCCCACAAGGTTTGTTTTCTCACAAGGTTTGTTTTCCCACTAGGTTTGTTTCCCCACAAGGTTTGTTTTCTCACAAGGTTTGTTTTCCCACAAGGTTTGTTTTCCCACAAGGTTTGTTTTCCCACAAGGTTTGTTTTGCCACAAGGTTGGTTTTCCAGAAAGGTTTGTTTCCCCACAAGGTTGGTTTTCCCACAAGGTTTGTTTTCCCGCAGGGTTTGTTTTCCCACAAGGTTAGTTTTCCCGCAAGGTTTGTTTTCCCACAAGGTTAGTTTTCCCACAAGGTTTGTTTCCCCACAAGGTTTGTTTCCCCACAAGGTTTGTTTTCCCACAAGGATTGTTTTCTCACAAGGTTTGTTTTCCCACTGTGTTGGTTTTCCCAAAAGGTTCACTTTCCCGCAAGGTTGGTTTTCCCACAAGGTTGGTTTTCCCGCAGGGTTTGTTTCCCCATAAGGTTGGTTTTCCCAAAAGGTTTGTTTTCCCATAAGGTTGGTTTTCCCATAAGGTTGGTTTTCCCACAAGGTTGGTTTTCCCGCAAGGTTAGTTTTCCCACAAGGTCTGATTTAACACAAGGTTTGTTTTCCCGCAAGGATTGTTTTCTCACAAGGTTTGTTTTCCCACTTTGTTGGTTTTCCCAAGAGGTTCGCTTTCCCGCAAGGTTCGCTTTCCCGCAAGGTTGGTTTTCCCACAAGGTTTGTTTTCTCACAAGGTTTGTTTTCCCACTAGGTTTGTTTCCCCACAAGGTTTGTTTTCTCACAAGGTTTGTTTTCCCACACGGTTTGTTTCCCCACAAGGTTTGTTTCCCCACAAGGTTTGTTTTCCCACAAGGATTGTTTTCTCACAAGGTTTGATTTCCCACTGTGTTGGTTTTCCCAAGAGGTTCGCTTTCCCGCAAGGTTCGCTTTCGCGCAAGGTTGGTTTTCCCACAAGGTTTGTTTTCTCACAAGGTTTGTTTTCCCACTAGGTTTGTTTCCCCACAAGGTTTGTTTTCTCACAAGGTTTGTTTTCCCACAAGGTTTGTTTTCCCACAACTTTTGTTTTCCCACAAGGTTTGTTTTGCAACAAGGTTGGTTTTCCAGAAAGATTTGTTTCCCCACAAGGTTGGTTTTCCCACAAGTTTTGCTTTCCCGCAGGGTTTGTTTTCCCACAAGGTTAGTTTTCCCGCAAGGTTTGTTTTCCCACAAGGTTAGTTTTCCCACAAGGTTTGTTTCCCCACAAGGTTTGTTTCCCCACAAGGTTTGTTTTCCCACAAGGATTGTTTTCTCACAAGGTTTGTTTTCCCACTGTGTTGGTTTTCCCAAAAGGTTCGCTTTCCCGCAAGGTTGGTTTTCCCACAAGGTTGGTTTTCCCACAAGGTTTGTTTTCTCACAAGGTTTGTTTTCCCACTAGGTTTGTTTCCCCACAAGGTTTGTTTTCTCACAAGGTTTGTTTTCCCACAAGGTTTGTTTTCCCACAAGGTTTGTTTTGCAACAAGGTTGGTTTTCCAGAAAGATTTGTTTCCCCACAAGGTTGGTTTTCCCACAAGTTTTGCTTTCCCGCAGGGTTTGTTTTCCCACAAGGTTAGTTTTCCCGCAAGGTTTGTTTTCCCACAAGGTTAGTTTTCCCACAAGGTTTGTTTCCCCACAAGGTTTGTTTCCCCACAAGGTTTGTTTTCCCACAAGGTTAGTTTTCCCGCAAGGTTTGTTTCCCCACAAGGTTTGTTTTCCCACAAGGTTTGTTTTCCCACTGTGTTGGTTTTCCCAAAAGGTTCGCTTTCCCACAAGGTTGGTTTTCCCACAAGGTTGGTTTTCCCACAAGGTTGGTTTTCCCGCAGGGTTGCTTTCCCCATAAGGTTGGTTTTCCCACAAGGTTTGTTTTCTCACAAGGTTTGTTTTCCCACTAGGTTGTTTTTCCCACTAGGTTGGTTTTCCCACAAGGTCTGTTTTCCCACAAAATTGTTTTCCCCCAAGGTTGTTTTTCCCCCTAGGTTGGTTTTCCCACAAGGTATGTTTTCCCACAAGCTTTGTTTTCCCCCAAGGTTGGTTTTCCCGCAAGGTTGGTAAACCCACAAGGTTTGTTTTCCCACTGTGTTGGTTTTCCCAAAAGGTTCGCTTTCCCGCAAGGTTGGTTTTCCCACAAGGTTTGTTTCCCCACTAGGTTTGTTTTCCCACAAGGTTTGTTTTCCCACAAGGTTGGTTTTCCCGAAAGGTTTGTTTCCCCACAAGGTTGGTTTTCCCACAAGGTTGGTTTTCCCGCAGGGTTTGTTTTCCCACAAGGTTAGTTTTCCCGCAAGGTTTGTTTCCCCACAAGGTTTGTTTTCCCACAAGGTTTGTTTTCCCACTGTGTTGGTTTTCCCAAAAGGTTCACTTTCCCAAAAGGTTGGTTTTCCCACAAGGTTGGTTTTCCCACAAGGTTGGTTTTCCCGCAGGGTTGCTTTCCCCATAAGGTTGGTTTTCCCAAAAGGTTCGCTTTCCCGCAAGGCTGGTTTTCCCACAAGGTTTGTTTCCCCACAATGTTTGTTTTCTCACAAGGCTTGTTTTCCCACAAGGTTGGTTTTCCCGAAAGGTTTGTTTCCCCACAAGGTTGGTTTTCCCACAAGGCTGGTTTTTCCGCAGGGTTTGTTTTCCCACAAGGTTAGTTTTCCCGCAAGGTTTGTTTTCCCACAAGGTTAGTTTTCCCACAAGGTTTGTTTCCCCACAAGGTTTGTTTCCCCACAAGGTTTGTTTTCCCACAAGGATTGTTTTCTCACAAAGTTTGTTTTCCCACTGTGTTGGTTTTCCCAAGAGGTTCGCTTTCCCGCAAGGTTCGCTTTCCCGCAAGGTTGGTTTTCCCACAAGGTTTGTTTTCTCACAAGGTTTGTTTTCCCACTAGGTTTGTTTCCCCACAAGGTTTGTTTTCTCACAAGGTTTGTTTTCCCACAAGGTTTGTTTTCCCACAAGGTTTGTTTTCCCACAAGGTTTGTTTTGCCACAAGGTTGGTTTTCCAGAAAGGTTTGTTTCCCCACAAGGTTGGTTTTCCCACAAGGTTTGTTTTCCCACAAGGTTAGTTTTCCCACAAGGTTTGTTTCCCCACAAGGTTTGTTTCCCCACAAGGTTTGTTTTCCCACAAGGATTGTTTTCTCACAAAGTTTGTTTTCCCACTGTGTTGGTTTTCCCAAAAGGTTCACTTTCCCGCAAGGTTGGTTTTCCCACAAGGTTGGTTTTCCCGCAGGGTTTGTTTCCCCATAAGGTTGGTTTTCCCAAAAGGTTGGTTTTCCCGCAAGGTTAGTTTTCCCACAAGGTCTGATTTAACACAATGTTTGTTTTCCCACAAGGTTGGTTTTCCCGAAAGGTTTGTTTCCCCACAAGGTTGGTTTTCCCACAAGGTTGGTTTTCCCGCAGGGTTTGTTTTCCCACAAGGTTAGTTTTCCCACAAGGTTTGTTTTCCCACAAGGTTGGTTTTCCCGAAAGGTTTGTTTCCCCACAAGGTTGGTTTTCCCACAAGGTTGGTTTTCCCGCAGGGTTTGTTTTCCCACAAGGTTAGTTTTCCCGCAAGGTTTGTTTTCCCGCAGGGTTGCTTTCCCCATGAGGTTGGTTTTCCCACAAGGTTTGTTTTCTCACAAGGTTTGTTTTCCCACTAGGTTGTTTTTCCCACTAGGTTGGTTTTCCCACAAGGTTTGTTTTCCCACAAGCTTTGTTTTCCCCCAAGCTTGGTTTTCCCGCAGGGTTTGTTTTCCCACAAGGTTAGTTTTCCCGCAAGGTTTGTTTCCCCACAAGGTTTGTTTTCCCACAAGGTTTGTTTTCCCACTGTGTTGGTTTTCCCAAAAGGTTCGCTTTCCCACAAGGTTGGTTTTCCCACAAGGTTGGTTTTCCCACAAGGTTGGTTTTCCCGCAGGGTTGCTTTCCCCATAAGGTTGGTTTTCCCACAAGGTTGGTTTTCCCACAAGGTTTGTTTCCCCACAAGGTTTGTTTCCCCACAAGGTTTGTTTCCCCACAAGGTTTGTTTTCCCACAAGGATTGTTTTCTCACAAGGTTTGTTTTCCCACAAGGTTTGTTTCCCCACAAGGTTTGTTTCCCCACAAGGTTTGTTTCCCCACAAGGTTAGTTTTCCCGCAAGGTTTGTTTTCCCACAAGGTTAGTTTTCCCACAAGGTTTGTTTCCCCTCAAGGTTTGTTTCCCCACAAGGTTAGTTTTCCCGCAAGGTTTGTTTTCCCACAAGGTTAGTTTTCCCACAAGGTTTGTTTCCCCACAAGGTTTGTTTCCCCACAAGGTTTGTTTTCCCACAAGGATTGTTTTCTCACAAGGTTTGTTTTCCCACTGTGTTGGTTTTCCCAAGAGGTTCGCTTTCCCGCAAGGGTCGCTTTCCCGCAAGGTTTGTTTTCCCACAAGGTTAGTTTTCCCACAAGGTTTGTGTTCCCACTAGGTTTGTTTCCCCACAAGGTTTGTTTTCTCAAAAGGTTTGTTTTCCCACAAGGTTTGTTTTCCCACAAGGTTTGTTTTGCCACAAGGCTGGTTTTCCAGAAAGGTTTGTTTCCCCACAAGGTTGGTTTTCCCACAAGGTTTGTTTTCCCGCAGGGTTCGTTTTCCCACAAGGTTAGTTTTCCCGCAAGGTTTGTTTTCCCACAAGGTTAGTTTCCCCACAAGGTTTGTTTTCCCACAAGGATTGTTTTCTCACAAAGTTTGTTTTCCCACTGTGTTGGTTTTCCCAAAAGGTTCACTTTCCCGCAAGGTTGGTTTTCCCACAAGGTTGGTTTTCCCGCAGGGTTTGTTTCCCCATAAGGTTGGTTTTCCCAAAAGGTTGGTTTTCCCGCAAGGTTAGTTTTCCCACAAGGTCTGATTTAACACAATGTTTGTTTTCCCACAAGGTTGGTTTTCCCGAAAGGTTTGTTTCCCCACAAGGTTGGTTTTCCCACAAGGTTGGTTTTCCCGCAGGGTTTGTTTTCCCACAAGGTTAGTTTTCCCACAAGGTTTGTTTTCCCACAAGGTTGGTTTTCCCGAAAGGTTTGTTTCCCCACAAGGTTGGTTTTCCCACAAGGTTGGTTTTCCCGCAGGGTTTGTTTTCCCACAAGGTTAGTTTTCCCGCAAGGTTTGTTTTCCCGCAGGGTTGCTTTCCCCATGAGGTTGGTTTTCCCACAAGGTTTGTTTTCTCACAAGGTTTGTTTTCCCACTAGGTTGTTTTTCCCACTAGGTTGGTTTTCCCACAAGGTTTTTTTTTCCCACAAGCTTTGTTTTCCCCCAAGCTTGGTTTTCCCGCAGGGTTTGTTTTCCCACAAGGTTAGTTTTCCCGCAAGGTTTGTTTCCCCACAAGGTTTGTTTTCCCACAAGGTTTGTTTTCCCACTGTGTTGGTTTTCCCAAAAGGTTCGCTTTCCCACAAGGTTGGTTTTCCCACAAGGTTGGTTTTCCCACAAGGTTGGTTTTCCCGCAGGGTTGCTTTCCCCATAAGGTTGGTTTTCCCACAAGGTTGGTTTTCCCACAAGGTTTGTTTCCCCACAAGGTTTGTTTCCCCACAAGGTTTGTTTCCCCACAAGTTTTGTTTTCCCACAAGGATTGTTTTCTCACAAGGTTTGTTTTCCCACAAGGTTTGTTTCCCCACAAGGTTTGTTTCCCCACAAGGTTTGTTTCCCCACAAGGTTAGTTTTCCCGCAAGGTTTGTTTTCCCACAAGGTTAGTTTTCCCACAAGGTTTGTTTCCCCACAAGGTTTGTTTCCCCACAAGGTTAGTTTTCCCGCAAGGTTTGTTTTCCCACAAGGTTAGTTTTCCCACAAGGTTTGTTTCCCCACAAGGTTTGTTTCCCCACAAGGTTTTTTTTCCCACAAGGATTGTTTTCTCACAAGGTTTGTTTTCCCACTGTGTTGGTTTTCCCAAGAGGTTCGCTTTCCCGCAAGGGTCGCTTTCCCGCAAGGTTTGTTTTCCCACAAGGTTAGTTTTCCCACAAGGTTTGTGTTCCCACTAGGTTTGTTTCCCCACAAGGTTTGTTTTCTCAAAAGGTTTGTTTTCCCACAAGGTTTGTTTTCCCACAAGGTTTGTTTTGCCACAAGGCTGGTTTTCCAGAAAGGTTTGTTTCCCCACAAGGTTGGTTTTCCCACAAGGTTTGTTTTCCCGCAGGGTTCGTTTTCCCACAAGGTTAGTTTTCCCGCAAGGTTTGTTTTCCCACAAGGTTAATTTTCCCACAAGGTTTGTTTCCCCACAAGGTTTGTTTCCCCACGAGGTTTGTTTTCCCACAAGGATTGTTTTCCCACAAGGTTTGTTTTCCCACTGTGTTGGTTTTCCCAAAAGGTTCGCTTTCCCGCAAGGTTGGTTTTCCCACAAGGTTGGTTTTCCCGCAGGGTTTGTTTCCCCATAAGGTTGGTTTTCCCAAAAGGTTTGTATTCTCACAAGGTTTGTTTTCCCACTAGGTTGGTTTTCCCACAAGGTTTGTTTTCCCACAAGGTTTGTTTACCCACAAGGTTTGTTTTCCCCCAAGGTTGGTTTTCCCGCAAGGTTGGTTTTCCCATAAGGTTGGTTTTCCCACAAGGTTGGTTTTCCCGCAAGGTTAGTTTTCCCACAAGGTCTGATTTAACACAATGTTTGTTTTCCCACAAGGTTGGTTTTCCCGAAAGGTTTGTTTCCCCACAAGGTTGGTTTTCCCGCAGGGTTTGTTTTCCCACAAGGTTAGTTTTCCCGCAAGGTTTGTTTCCCCACAAGGTTTGTTTTCCCACAAGGTTTGTTTTCCCACTGTGTTGGTTTTCCCAAAAGGTTCGCTTTCCCACAAGGTTGGTTTTCCCACAAGGTTGGTTTTCCCACAAGGTTGGTTTTCCCGCAGGGTTGCTTTCCCCATAAGGTTGGTTTTCCCACAAGGTTTGTTTTCTCACAAGGTTTGTTTTCCCACTAGGTTGTTTTTCCCACTAGGTTGATTTTCCCACAAGGTCTGTTTTCCCACAAGCTTTGTTTTCCCCCAAGGTTGTTTTTCCCACTAGGTTGGTTTTCCCACAAGGTATGTTTTCCCACAAGCTTTGTTTTCCCCCAAGGTTGGTTTTCCCGCAAGGTTGGTTTACCCACAAGGTTTGTTTTCCCACTTTGTTGGTTTTCCCAAAAGGTTCGCTTTCCCGCAAGGTTGGTTTTCCCACAAGGTTTGTTTCCCCACTAGGTTTGTTTTCCCACAAGGTTTGTTTTCCCACAAGGTTGGTTTTCCCGAAAGGTTTGTTTCCCCACAAGGTTGGTTTTCCCACAAGGTTGGTTTTCCCGCAGGGTTTGTTTTCCCACAAGGTTAGTTTTCCCGCAGGGTTTGTTTCCCCACAAGGTTTGTTTTCCCACAAGGTTTGTTTTCCCACAAGGTTTGTTTTCCCACAAGGTTTGTTTTGCCACAAGGTTGGTTTTCCAGAAAGGTTTGTTTCCCCACAAGGTTGGTTTTCCCACAAGGTTTGTTTTCCCGCAGGGTTTGTTTTCCCACAAGGTTAGTTTTCCCGCAAGGTTTGTTTTCCCACAAGGTTAGTTTTCCCACAAGGTTTGTTTCCCCACAAGGTTTGTTTCCCCACAAGGTTTGTTTTCCCACAAGGATTGTTTTCTCACAAGGTTTGTTTTCCCACTGTGTTGGTTTTCCCAAAAGGTTCACTTTCCCGCAAGGTTGGTTTTCCCACAAGGTTGGTTTTCCCGCAGGGTTTGTTTCCCCATAAGGTTGGTTTTCCCAAAAGGTTTGTTTTCCCGCAAGGTTGGTTTTCCCATAAGGTTGGTTTTCCCACAAGGTTGGTTTTCCCGCAAGGTTAGTTTTCCCACAAGGTCTGATTTAACACAAGGTTTGTTTTCCCGCAAGGATTGTTTTCTCACAAGGTTTGTTTTCCCACTTTGTTGGTTTTCCCAAGAGGTTCGCTTTCCCGCAAGGTTTGCTTTCCCGCAAGGTTGGTTTTCCCACAAGGTTTGTTTTCTCACAAAGTTTGTTTTCCCACTAGGTT
The DNA here is from genome assembly GCA_023053575.1 of Branchinecta lynchi. NCBI lineage: Eukaryota > Metazoa > Arthropoda > Branchiopoda > Anostraca > Branchinectidae > Branchinecta > Branchinecta lynchi. Next base: position 52,087 of record JAKZAP010000131.1, on the reverse strand, counting down.
TGTTTCCCCACAAGGTTTGTTTTCTCACAAGGTTTGTTTTCCCACACGGTGTGTTTCCCCACAAGGTTTGTTTCCCCACAAGGTTTGTTTTCCCACAAGGATTGTTTTCTCACAAGGTTTGATTTCCCACTGTGTTGGTTTTCCCAAGAGGTTCGCTTTCCCGCAAGGTTCGCTTTCCCGCAAGGTTGGTTTTCCCACAAGGTTTGTTTTCTCACAAGGTTTGTTTTCCCACTAGGTTTGTTTCCCCACAAGGTTTGTTTTCTCACAAGGTTTGTTTTCCCACAAGGTTTGTTTTCCCACAAGGTTTGTTTTCCCACAAGGTTTGTTTTGCAACAAGGTTGGTTTTCCAGAAAGATTTGTTTCCCCACAAGGTTGGTTTTCCCACAAGGTTTGCTTTCCCGCAGGGTTTGTTTTCCCACAAGGTTAGTTTTCCCGCAAGGTTTGTTTTCCCACAAGGTTAGTTTTCCCACAAGGTTTGTTTCCCCACAAGGTTTGTTTCCCCACAAGGTTTGTTTTCCCACAAGGATTGTTTTCTCACAAGGTTTGTTTTCCCACTGTGTTGGTTTTCCCAAAAGGTTCGCTTTCCCGCAAGGTTGGTTTTCCCACAAGGTTGGTTTTCCCGCAGGGTTTGTTTTCCCACAAGGTTAGTTTTCCCGCAAGGTTTGTTTCCCCACAAGGTTTGTTTTCCCACAAGGTTTGTTTTCCCACTGTGTTGGTTTTCCCAAAAGGTTCGCTTTCCCACAAGGTTGGTTTTCCCAAAAGGTTGGTTTTCCCACAAGGTTGGTTTTCCCGCAGGGTTGCTTTCCCCATAAGGTTGGTTTTCCCACAAGGTTTGTTTTCTCACAAGGTTTGTTTTCCCACTAGGTTGTTTTTCCCACTAGGTTGGTTTTCCCACAAGGTCTGTTTTCCCACAAGCTTTGTTTTCCCCCAAGGTTGTTTTTCCCACTAGGTTGGTTTTCCCACAAGGTATGTTTTCCCACAAGCTTTGTTTTCCCCCAAGGTTGGTTTTCCCGCAAGGTTGGTTTACCCACAAGGTTTGTTTTCCCACTGTGTTGGTTTTCCCAAAAGGTTCGCTTTCCCGCAAGGTTGGTTTTCCCACAAGGTTTGTTTCCCCACTAGGTTTGTTTTCCCACAAGGTTTGTTTTCCCACAAGGTTGGTTTTCCCGAAAGGTTTGTTTCCCCACAAGGTTGGTTTTCCCATAAGGTTGGTTTTCCCGCAGGGTTTGTTTTCCCACAAGGTTAGTTTTCCCGCAAGGTTTGTTTCCCCACAAGGTTTGTTTTCCCACAAGGTTTGTTTTCCCACTGTGTTGGTTTTCCCAAAAGGTTCACTTTCCCAAAAGGTTGGTTTTCCCACAAGGTTGGTTTTCCCACAAGGTTGGTTTTCCCGCAGGGTTGCTTTCCCCATAAGGTTGGTTTTCCCAAAAGGTTCGCTTTCCCGCAAGGCTGGTTTTCCCACAAGGTTTGTTTCCCCACAATGTTTGTTTTCTCACAAGGCTTGTTTTCCCACAAGGTTGGTTTTCCCGAAAGGTTTGTTTCCCCACAAGGTTGGTTTTCCCACAAGGCTGGTTTTTCCGTAGGGTTTGTTTTCCCACAAGGTTAGTTTTCCCGCAAGGTTTGTTTTCCCACAAGGTTAGTTTTCCCACAAGGTTTGTTTCCCCACAAGGTTTGTTTCCCCACAAGGTTTGTTTTCCCACAAGGATTGTTTTCTCACAAAGTTTGTTTTCCCACTGTGTTGGTTTTCCCAAGAGGTTCGCTTTCCCGCAAGGTTCGCTTTCCCGCAAGGTTGGTTTTCCCACAAGGTTTGTTTTCTCACAAGGTTTGTTTTCCCACTAGGTTTGTTTCCCCACAAGGTTTGTTTTCTCACAAGGTTTGTTTTCCCACAAGGTTTGTTTTCCCACAAGGTTTGTTTTCCCACAAGGTTTGTTTTGCCACAAGGTTGGTTTTCCAGAAAGGTTTGTTTCCCCACAAGGTTGGTTTTCCCACAAGGTTTGTTTTCCCACAAGGTTAGTTTTCCCACAAGGTTTGTTTCCCCACAAGGTTTGTTTCCCCACAAGGTTTGTTTTCCCACAAGGATTGTTTTCTCACAAGGTTTGTTTTCCCACTGTGTTGGTTTTCCCAAAAGGTTCACTTTCCCGCAAGGTTGGTTTTCCCACAAGGTTGGTTTTCCCGCAGGGTTTGTTTCCCCATAAGGTTGGTTTTCCCAAAAGGTTTGTTTTCTCACAAGGTTTGTTTTCCCACTAGGCTGGTTTTCCCACAAGGTTTGTTTTCCCACAAGGTTTGTTTACCCACAAGGTTTGTTTTCCCGCAAGGTTGGTTTTCCCGCAAGGTTGGTTTTCCCATAAGGTTGGTTTTCCCACAAGGTTGGTTTTCCCGCAAGGTTAGTTTTCCCACAAGGTCTGATTTAACACAATGTTTGTTTTCCCACAAGGTTGGTTTTCCCGAAAGGTTTGTTTCCCCACAAGGTTGGTTTTCCCACAAGGTTGGTTTTCCCGCAGGGTTTGTTTTCCCACAAGGTTAGTTTTCAAACAAGGTTTGTTTTCCCACAAGCTTTGTTTTCCCCCAAGGTTGTTTTTCCCACTAGGTTGGTTTTCCCACAAGGTATGTTTTCCCACAAGCTTTGTTTTCCCCCAAGGTTGGTTTTCCCGCAAGGTTGGTTTACCCACAAGGTTTGTTTTCCCACTGTGTTGGTTTTCCCAAAAGGTTCGCTTTCCCGCAAGGTTGGTTTTCCCACTAGGTTTGTTTCCCCACTAGGTTTGTTTTCCCACAAGGTTTGTTTTCCCACAAGGTTGGTTTTCCCGAAAGGTTTGTTTCCCCACAAGGTTGGTTTTCCCACAAGGTTGGTTTTCCCGCAGGGTTTGTTTTCCCACAAGGTTAGTTTTCCCGCAAGGTTTGTTTCCCCACAAGGTTTGTTTTCCCACAAGGTTTGTTTTCCCACTGTGTTGGTTTTCCCAAAAGGTTCACTTTCCCAAAAGGTTGGTTTTCCCACAAGGTTGGTTTTCCCACAAGGTTGGTTTTCCCGCAGGGTTGCTTTCCCCATAAGGTTGGTTTTCCCAAAAGGTTCGCTTTCCCGCAAGGCTGGTTTTCCCACAAGGTTTGTTTCCCCACAATGTTTGTTTTCTCACAAGGCTTGTTTTCCCACAAGGTTGGTTTTCCCGAAAGGTTTGTTTCCCCACAAGGTTGGTTTTCCCACAAGGCTGGTTTTTCCGCAGGGTTTGTTTTCCCACAAGATTAGTTTTCCCGCAAGGTTTGTTTTCCCACAAGGTTAGTTTTCCCACAAGGTTTGTTTCCCCACAAGGTTTGTTTCCCCACAAGGTTTGTTTTCCCACAAGGATTGTTTTCTCACAAAGTTTGTTTTCCCACTGTGTTGGTTTTCCCAAGAGGTTCGCTTTCCCGCAAGGTTCGCTTTCCCGCAAGGTTGGTTTTCCCACAAGGTTTGTTTTCTCACAAGGTTTGTTTTCCCACTAGGTTTGTTTCCCCACAAGGTTTGTTTTCTCACAAGGTTTGTTTTCCCACAAGGTTTGTTTTCCCACAAGGTTTGTTTTCCCACAAGGTTTGTTTTGCCACAAGGTTGGTTTTCCAGAGAGGTTTGTTTCCCCACAAGGTTGGTTTTCCCACAAGGTTTGTTTTCCCACAAGGTTAGTTTTCCCACAAGGTTTGTTTCCCCACAAGGTTTGTTTCCCCACAAGGTTTGTTTTCCCACAAGGATTGTTTTCTCACAAGGTTTGTTTTCCCACTGTGTTGGTTTTCCCAAAAGGTTCACTTTCCCGCAAGGTTGGTTTTCCCACAAGGTTGGTTTTCCCGCAGGGTTTGTTTCCCCATAAGGTTGGTTTTCCCAAAAGGTTTGTTTTCTCACAAGGTTTGTTTTCCCACTAGGTTGGTTTTCCCACAAGGTTTGTTTTCCCACAAGGTTTGTTTACCCACAAGGTTTGTTTTCCCGCAAGGTTGGTTTTCCCGCAAGGTTGGTTTTCCCATAAGGTTGGTTTTCCCACAAGGTTGGTTTTCCCGCAAGGTTAGTTTTCCCACAAGGTCTGATTTAACACAATGTTTGTTTTCCCACAAGGTTGGTTTTCCCGAAAGGTTTGTTTCCCCACAAGGTTGGTTTTCCCACAAGGTTGGTTTTCCCGCAGGGTTTGTTTTCCCACAAGGTTAGTTTTCCCACAAGGTTTGTTTTCCCACAAGGTTGGTTTTCCCGAAAGGTTTGTTTCCCCACAAGGCTGGTTTTCCCACAAGGTTGGTTTTCCCGCAGGGTTTGTTTTCCCACAAGGTTAGTTTTCCCGCAAGGTTTGTTTCCCCACAAGGTTTGTTTTCCCACAAGGTTTGTTTTCCCACTATGTTGGTTTTCCCAAAAGGTTCGCTTTCCCACAAAGTTGGTTTTCCCACAAGGTTGGTTTTCCCGCAGGGTTGCTTTCCCCATGAGGCTGGTTTTCCCACAAGGTTTGTTTTCTCACAAGGTTTGTTTTCCCACTAGGTTGTTTTTCCCACTAGGTTGGTTTTCCCACAAGGTTTGTTTTCCCACAAGCTTTGTTTTCCCCCAAGCTTGGTTTTCCCGCAGGGTTTGTTTTCCCACAAGGTTTGTTTTCCCGCAAGGTTTGTTTCCCCACAAGGTTTGTTTTCCCACAAGGTTTGTTTTCCCACTGTGTTGGTTTTCCCAAAAGGTTCGCTTTCCCACAAGGTTGGTTTTCCCACAAGGTTGGTTTTCCCACAAGGTTGGTTTTCCCGCAGGGTTGCTTTCCCCATAAGGTTGGTTTTCCCACAAGGTTGGTTTTCCCACAAGGTTTGTTTCCCCACAAGGTTTGTTTCCCCACAAGGTTTGTTTCCCCACAAGGTTTGTTTTCCCACAAGGATTGTTTTCTCACAAGGTTTGTTTTCCCACAAGGTTTGTTTCCCCACAAGGTTTGTTTCCCCACAAGGTTTGTTTCCCCACAAGGTTAGTTTTCCCGCAAGGTTTGTTTTCCCACAAGGTTAGTTTTCCCACAAGGTTTGTTTCCCCACAAGGTTTGTTTCCCCACAAGGTTAGTTTTCCCGCAAGGTTTGTTTTCCCACAAGGTTAGTTTTCCCACAAGGTTTGTTTCCCCACAAGGTTTGTTTCCCCACAAGGTTTGTTTTCCCACAAGGATTGTTTTCTCACAAGGTTTGTTTTCCCACTGTGTTGGTTTTCCCAAGAGGTTCGCTTTCCCGCAAGGGTCGCTTTCCCGCAAGGTTGGTTTTCCCACAAGGTTTGTTTTCTCACAAGGTTTGTGTTCCCACTAGGTTTGTTTCCCCACAAGGTTTGTTTTCTCAAAAGGTTTGTTTTCCCACAAGGTTTGTTTTCCCACAAGGTTTGTTTTGCCACAAGGCTGGTTTTCCAGAAAGGTTTGTTTCCCCACAAGGTTGGTTTTCCCACAAGGTTTGTTTTCCCGCAGGGTTCGTTTTCCCACAAGGTTAGTTTTCCCGCAAGGTTTGTTTTCCCACAAGGTTAGTTTTCCCACAAGGTTTGTTTCCCCACAAGGTTTGTTTCCCCACGAGGTTTGTTTTCCCACAAGGATTGTTTTCCCACAAGGTTTGTTTTCCCACTGTGTTGGTTTTCCCAAAAGGTTCGCTTTCCCGCAAGGTTGGTTTTCCCACAAGGTTGGTTTTCCCGCAGGGTTTGTTTCCCCATAAGGTTGGTTTTCCCAAAAGGTTTGTATTCTCACAAGGTTTGTTTTCCCACTAGGTTGGTTTTCCCACAAGGTTTGTTTTCCCACAAGGTTTGTTTACCCACAAGGTTTGTTTTCCCCCAAGGTTGGTTTTCCCGCAAGGTTGGTTTTCCTATAAGGTTGGTTTTCCCACAAGGTTGGTTTTCCCGCAAGGTTAGTTTTCCCACAAGGTCTGATTTAACACAATGTTTGTTTTCCCACAAGGTTGGTTTTCCCGAAAGGTTTGTTTCCCCACAAGGTTGGTTTTCCCACAAGGTTGGTTTTCCCGCAGGGTTTGTTTTCCCACAAGGTTAGTTTTCCCGCAAGGTTTGTTTCCCCACAAGGTTTGTTTTCCCACAAGGTTTGTTTTCCCACTGTGTTGGTTTTCCCAAAAGGTTCGCTTTCCCACAAGGTTGGTTTTCCCACAAGGTTGGTTTTCCCACAAGGTTGGTTTTCCCGCAGGGTTGCTTTCCCCATAAGGTTGGTTTTCCCACAAGGTTTGTTTTCTCACAAGGTTTGTTTTCCCACTAGGTTGTTTTTCCCACTAGGTTGGTTTTCCCACAAGGTCTGTTTTCCCACAAGCTTTGTTTTCCCCCAAGGTTGTTTTTCCCACTAGGTTGGTTTTCCCACAAGGTATGTTTTCCCACAAGCTTTGTTTTCCCCCAAGGTTGGTTTTCCCGCAAGGTTGGTTTACCCACAAGGTTTGTTTTCCCACTGTGTTGGTTTTCCCAAAAGGTTCGCTTTCCCGCAAGGTTGGTTTTCCCACAAGGTTTGTTTCCCCACTAGGTTTGTTTTCCCACAAGGTTTGTTTTCCCACAAGGTTGGTTTTCCCGAAAGGTTTGTTTCCCCACAAGGTTGGTTTTCCCACAAGGTTGGTTTTCCCGCAGGGTTTGTTTTCCCACAAGGTTAGTTTTCCCGCAAGGTTTGTTTCCCCACAAGGTTTGTTTTCCCACAAGGTTTGTTTTCCCACTGTGTTGGTTTTCCCAAAAGGTTCACTTTCCCAAAAGGTTGGTTTTCCCACAAGGTTGGTTTTCCCACAAGGTTGGTTTTCCCGCAGGGTTGCTTTCCCCATAAGGTTGGTTTTCCCAAAAGGTTCGCTTTCCCGCAAGGCTGGTTTTCCCACAAGGTTTGTTTCCCCAAAATGTTTGTTTTCTCACAAGGCTTGTTTTCCCACAAGGTTGGTTTTCCCGAAAGGTTTGTTTCCCCACAAGGTTGGTTTTCCCACAAGGCTGGTTTTTCCGCAGGGTTTGTTTTCCCACAAGGTTAGTTTTCCCGCAAGGTTTGTTTTCCCACAAGGTTAGTTTTCCCACAAGGTTTGTTTCCCCACAAGGTTTGTTTCCCCACAAGGTTTGTTTTCCCACAAGGATTGTTTTCTCACAAAGTTTGTTTTCCCACTGTGTTGGTTTTCCCAAGAGGTTCGCTTTCCCGCAAGGTTCGCTTTCCCGCAAGGTTGGTTTTCCCACAAGGTTTGTTTTCTCACAAGGTTTGTTTTCCCACTAGGTTTGTTTCCCCACAAGGTTTGTTTTCTCACAAGGTTTGTTTTCCCACAAGGTTTGTTTTCCCACAAGGTTTGTTTTGCCACAAGGTTCGTTTTCCAGAAAGGTTTGTTTCCCCACAAGGTTGGTTTTCCCACAAGGTTTGTTTTCCCACAAGGTTAGTTTTCCCACAAGGTTTGTTTCCCCACAAGGTTTGTTTCCCCACAAGGTTTGTTTTCCCACAAGGATTGTTTTCTCACAAGGTTTGTTTTCCCACTGTGTTGGTTTTCCCAAAAGGTTCACTTTCCCGCAAGGTTGGTTTTCCCACAAGGTTGGTTTTCCCGCAGGGTTTGTTTCCCCATAAGGTTGGTTTTCCCAAAAGGTTTGTTTTCTCACAAGGTTTGTTTTCCCACTAGGTTGGTTTTCCCACAAGGTTTGTTTTCCCACAAGGTTTGTTTACCCACAAGGTTTGTTTTCCCGCAAGGTTGGTTTTCCCGCAAGGTTGGTTTTCCCATAAGGTTGGTTTTCCCACAAGGTTGGTTTTCCCGCAAGGTTAGTTTTCCCACAAGGTCTGATTTAACACAATGTTTGTTTTCCCACAAGGTTGGTTTTCCCGAAAGGTTTGTTTCCCCACAAGGTTGGTTTTCCCACAAGGTTGGTTTTCCCGCAGGGTTTGTTTTCCCACAAGGTTAGTTTTCCCGCAAGGTTTGTTTTCCCACAAGGTTGGTTTTCCCGAAAGGTTTGTTTCCCCACAAGGTTGGTTTTCCCACAAGGTTGGTTTTCCCGCAGGGTTTGTTTTCCCACAAGGTTAGTTTTCCCGCAAGGTTTGTTTCCCCACAAGGTTTGTTTTCCCACAAGGTTTGTTTTCCCACTATGTTGGTTTTCCCAAAAGGTGCGCTTTCCCACAAAGTTGGTTTTCCCACAAGGTTGGTTTTCCCGCAGGGTTGCTTTCCCCATGAGGTTGGTTTTCCCACAAGGTTTGTTTTCTCACAAGGTTTGTTTTCCCACTAGGTTGTTTTTCCCACTAGGTTGGTTTTCCCACAAGGTTTGTTTTCCCACAAGCTTTGTTTTCCCCCAAGGTTGGTTTTCCCGCAGGGTTTGTTTTCCCACAAGGTTAGTTTTCCCGCAAGGTTTGTTTCCCCACAAGGTTTGTTTTCCCACAAGGTTTGTTTTCCCACTGTGTTGGTTTTCCCAAAAGGTTCGCTTTCCCACAAGGTTGGTTTTCCCACAAGGTTGGTTTTCCCACAAGGTTGGTTTTCCCGCAGGGGTGCTTTCCCCATAAGGTTGGTTTTCCCACAAGGTTTGTTTTCCCACAAGGTTTGTTTCCCCACAAGGTTTGTTTCCCCACAAGGTTTGTTTCCCCACAAGGTTTGTTTTCCCACAAGGATTGTTTTCTCACAAGGTTTGTTTTCCCACAAGGTTTGTTTCCCCACAAGGTTTGTTTCCCCACAAGGTTTGTTTCCCCACAAGGTTAGTTTTCCCGCAAGGTTTGTTTTCCCACAAGGTTAGTTTTCCCACAAGGTTTGTTTCCCCACAAGGTTTGTTTCCCCACAAGGTTAGTTTTCCCGCAAGGTTTGTTTTCCCACAAGGTTAGTTTTCCCACAAGGTTTGTTTCCCCACAAGGTTTGTTTCCCCACAAGGTTTGTTTTCCCACAAGGATTGTTTTCTCACAAGGTTTGTTTTCCCACTGTGTTGGTTTTCCCAAGAGGTTCGCTTTCCCGCAAGGGTCGCTTTCCCGCAAGGTTGGTTTTCCCACAAGGTTTGTTTTCTCACAAGGTTTGTGTTCCCACTAGGTTTGTTTCCCCACAAGGTTTGTTTTCTCAAAAGATTTGTATTCCCACAAGGTTTGTTTTCCCACAAGGTTTGTTTTCCCACAAGGTTTGTTTTGCCACAAGGCTGGTTTTCCAGAAAGGTTTGTTTCCCCACAAGGTTGGTTTTCCCACAAGGTTTGTTTTCCCGCAGGGTTTGTTTTCCCACAAGGTTAGTTTTCCCGCAAGGTTTGTTTTCCCACAAGGTTAGTTTTCCCACAAGGTATGTTTCCCCACAAGGTTTGTTTCCCCACGAGGTTTGTTTTCCCACAAGGATTGTTTTCCCACAAGGTTTGTTTTCCCACTGTGTTGGTTTTCCCAAAAGGTTCGCTTTCCCGCAAGGTTGGTTTTCCCACAAGGTTGGTTTTCCCGCAGGGTTTGTTTCCCCATAAGGTTGGTTTTCCCAAAAGGTTTGTATTCTCACAAGGTTTGTTTTCCCACTAGGTTGGTTTTCCCACAAGGTTTGTTTTCCCACAAGGTTTGTTTACCCACAAGGTGTGTTTTCCCCCAAGGTTGGTTTTCCCGCAAGGTTGGTTTTTCCATAAGGTTGGTTTTCCCACAAGGTTGGTTTTCCCGCAAGGTTAGTTTTCCCACAAGGTCTGATTTAACACAATGTTTGTTTTCCCACAAGGTTGGTTTTCCCACAAGGTTGGTTTTCCCACAAGGTTGGTTTTCTCGCAGGGTTGCTTTCCCCATAAGGTTGGTTTTCCCACAAGGTTTGTTTTCCCACAAGGTTTGTTTCCCCACAAGGTTTGTTTCCCCACAAGGTTTGTTTCCCCACAAGGTTTGTTTTCCCACAAGGATTGTTTTCTCACAAGGTTTGTTTTCCCACAAGGTTTGTTTCCCCACAAGGTTTGTTTCCCCACAAGGTTTGTTTCCCCACAAGGTTAGTTTTCCCGCAAGGTTTGTTTTCCCACAAGGTTAGTTTTCCCACAAGGTTTGTTTCCCCACAAGGTTTGTTTCCCCACAAGGTTAGTTTTCCCGCAAGGTTTGTTTTCCCACAAGGTTAGTTTTCCCACAAGGTTTGTTTCCCCACAAGGTTTGTTTCCCCACAAGGTTTGTTTTCCCACAAGGATTGTTTTCTCACAAGGTTTGTTTTCCCACTGTGTTGGTTTTCCCAAGAGGTTCGCTTTCCCGCAAGGGTCGCTTTCCCGCAAGGTTGGTTTTCCCGCAGGGTTTGTTTTCCCACAAGGTTAGTTTTCCCGCAAGGTTTGTTTCCCCACAAGGTTTGTTTTCCCACAAGGTTGGTTTTCCCACAAGGTTGGTTTTCCCACAAGGTTGGTTTTCCCACAAGGTTGGTTTTCCCGCAGAGTTGCTTTCCCCATGAGGTTGGTTTTCCCACAAGGTTTGTTTTCTCACAAGGTTTGTTTTCCCACTAGGTTGTTTTTCCCACTAGGTTGGTTTTCCCACAAGGTTTGTTTTCCCACAAGCTTTGTTTTCCCCCAAGGTTGGTTTTCCCGCAGGGTTTGTTTTCCCACAAGGTTAGTTTTCCCGCAAGGTTTGTTTCCCCACAAGGTTTGTTTTCCCACAAGGTTTGTTTTCCCACTGTGTTGGTTTTCCCAAAAGGTTCGCTAACCCACAAGGTTGGTTTTCCCACAAGGTTGGTTTTCCCACAAGGTTGGTTTTCCCGCAGGGTTGCTTTCCCCATAAGGTTGGTTTTCCCACAAGGTTTGTTTTCCCACAAGGTTTGTTTCCCCACAAGGTTTGTTTCCCCACAAGGTTTGTTTCCCCACAAGGTTTGTTTTCCCACAAGGATTGTTTTCTCACAAGGTTTGTTTTCCCACAAGGTTTGTTTCCCCACAAGGTTTGTTTCCCCACAAGGTTTGTTTTCCCACTAGGTTGTTTTTCCCACTAGGTTGGTTTTCCCACAAGGTTTGTTTTCCCACAAGCTTTGTTTTCCCCCAAGGTTGGTTTTCCCGCAGGGTTTGTTTTCCCACAAGGTTAGTTTTCCCGCAAGGTTTGTTTCCCCACAAGGTTTGTTTTCCCACAAGGTTTGTTTTCCCACTGTGTTGGTTTTCCCAAAAGGTTCGCTTACCCACAAGGTTGGTTTTCCCACAAGGTTGGTTTTCCCACAAGGTTGGTTTTCCCGCAGGGTTGCTTTCCCCATAAGGTTGGTTTTCCCACAAGGTTTGTTTTCCCACAAGGTTTGTTTCCCCACAAGGTTTGTTTCCCCACAAGGTTTGTTTCCCCACAAGGTTTGTTTTCCCACAAGGATTGTTTTCTCACAAGGTTTGCTTTCCCACAAGGTTTGTTTCCCCACAAGGTTTGTTTCCCCACAAGGTTTGTTTTCCCACAAGGTTAGTTTTCTCACAAGGTTTGTTTCCCCACAAGGTTTGTTTCCCCACAAGGTTTGTTTTCCCACAAGGATTGTTTTCTCACAAGGTTTGTTTTCCCACTGTATTGGTTTTCCCAAGAGGTTCGCTTTCCTGCAAGGTTCGCTTTCCCGCAAGGTTGGTTTTTCCACAAGGTTTGTTTTCTCACAAGGTTTGTCTTCCCACTAGGTTTGTTTCCCCACAAGGTTTGTTTTCTCACAAGGTTTGTTTTCCCACAAGGTTTGTTTCCCCACAAGGTTTGTTTCCCCACAAGGTTTGTTTTCCCACAAGGATTGTTTTCTCACAAGGTTTGTTTTCCCACTGTGTTGGTTTTCCCAAGAGGTTCGCTTTCCCGCAAGGTTCGCTTTCCCGCAAGGTTGGTTTTCCCACAAGGATTGTTTTCCCACAAGGTTTGTTTCCCCACAAGGTTTGTTTTCCCACAAGGATTGTTTTCTCACAAGGTTTGTTTTCCCACTGTGTTGGTTTTCCCAAGAGGTTCGCTTTCCCGCAAGGTTCGCTTTCCCGCAAGGTTTGTTTTCCCACAAGGATTGTTTTCCCACAAGGTTAGTTTTCCCGCAAGGTTTGTTTCCCCACAAGGTTTGTTTTCCCACAAGGATTGTTTTCTCACAAGGTTTGATTTCCTACTAGGTTTGTTTCCCCACAAGGTTTGTTTTCCCACAAGGTTTGCTTTCCCCCAAGGTTGGTTTTCCCGCAAGGTTGGTTTTCCCACAAGGTTTGTTTTCCCACTGTGTTGGTTTTCCCAAAAGGTTCGCTTTCCCACAAGGTTGGTTTTCCCACAAGGTTGGTTTTCCCGCAGGGTTGCTTTACCCATAAGGTTGGTTTTCCCACAAGGTTTGTTTTCTCACAAGGTTTGTTTTCCCACTAGGTTGTTTTTCCCACTAGGTTGGTTTTCCCACAAGGTTTGTTTTCCCACAAGCTTTATTTTCCCCCAAGGTTGGTTTTCCCACAAGGTTGGTTTTAACACAAGGTTTGTTTTCCCACTGTGTTGGTTTTCCCAAAAGGTTCGCTTTCCCGCAAGGTTGGTTTTCCCACAAGGTTTGTTTCCCCACAAGGTTTGTTTTCCCATAAGGGTTGTTTCCCCACAAGGTTTGTTTTCCCACTAGGTTTGTTTTCCCATAAGGTTGGTTTTCCCACAAGGTTTGTTTTCTCACAAGGTTTGTTTTCCCACTAGGTTTGTTTCCCCACAAGGTTTGTTTTCTCACAAGGTTTGTTTTCCCACAAGGATTGTTTTCCCACAAGGTTTGTTTTCCCACAAGGTTTGTTTTCCCACAAGGTTTGTTTTCCCGAAAGGTTTGTTTCCCCACAAGGTTGGTTTTCCCACAAGGTTGGTATTCCCGCAGGGTTTGTTTTCCCACAAGTTTAGTTTTCCCGCAAGGTTTGTTTCCCCACAAGGTTTGTTTTCCCACAAGGATTGTTTTCCCACTAGGTTTGTTTCCCCACAAGGTTTGTTTTCCCACAAGGTTTGTTTTCCCCCAAGGTTGGTTTTCCCGCAAGGTTGGTTTTCCCATAAGGTTTGTTTTCCCACTGTGTTGGTTTTCCCAAAAGGTTCGCTTTCCCACAAGGTTGGTTTTCCCACAAGGTTGGTTTTCCCGCAAGGATTGTTTTCTCACAAGGTTTGTTTTCCCACAAGGTTTGTTTCCCCACAAGGTTTGTTTCCCCACAAGGTTTGTTTTCCCACAAGGTTAGTTTTCCCACAAGGTTTGTTTCCCCACAAGGTTTGTTTCCCCACAAGGTTTGTTTTCCCACAAGGATTGTTTTCTCACAAGGTTTGTTTTCCCACTGTGTTGGTTTTCCCAAGAGGTTCGCTTTCCCGCTAGGTTCGCTTTCCCGCAAGGTTGGTTTTCCCACAAGGTTTGTTTTCTCACAAGGTTTGTTTTCCCACTAGGTTTGTTTCCCCACAAGGTTTGTTTTCTCACAAGGTTTGTTTTCCCACAAGGTTTGTTTCCCCACAAGGTTTGTTTCCCCACAAGGTTTGTTTTCCCACAAGGATTGTTTTCTCACAAGGTTTGATTTCCCACTGTGTTGGTTTTCCCAAGAGGTTCGCTTTCCCGCAAGGTTCGCTTTCCCGCAAGGTTGGTTTTCCCACAAGGTTTGTTTTCTCACAAGGTTTGTTTTCCCACTAGGTTTGTTTCCCCACAAGGTTTGTTTTCTCACAAGGTTTGTTTTCCCACAAGGTTTGTTTTCCCACAAGGTTTGTTTTCCCACAAGGTTTGTTTTGCAACAAGGTTGGTTTTCCAGAAAGGTTTGTTACCCCACAAGGTTGGTTTTCCCACAAGGTTTGTTTTCCCGCAGGGTTTGTTTTCCCACAAGGTTAGTTTTCCCGCAAGGTTTGTTTTCCCACAAGGTTAGTTTTCCCACAAGGTTTGTTTCCCCACAAGGTTTGTTTCCCCACAAGGTTTGTTTTCCCACAAGGATTGTTTTCTCACAAGGTTTGTTTTCCCACTGTGTTGGTTTTCCCAAAAGGTTCGCTTTCCCGCAAGGTTGGTTTTCCCAAAAGGTTAGTTTTCCCGCAGGGTTTGTTTCCCCATAAGGTTGGTTTTCCCACAAGGTTTGTTTTCTCACAAGGTTTGTTTTCCCACTAGGTTGGTTTTCCCACAAGGTTTGTTTTCCCACAAGGTTTGTTTACCCACAAGGTTTGTTTTCCCCCAAGGTTGGTTTTCCCGCAAGGTTGGTTTTCCCATAAGGTTGGTTTTCCCACAAGGTTGGTTTTCCCGCAAGGTTAGTTTTCCCACAAGGTCTGATTTAACACAATGTTTGTTTTCCCACAAGGTTGGTTTTCCCGAAAGGTTTGTTTTCTCACAAGGTTGGTTTTCCCGCAGGGTTTGTTTTCCCAAAAGGTTCGCTTTCCCGCAAGGTTGGTTTTCCCACAAGGTTGGTTTTCCCGCAGGGTTTGTTTCCCCATAAGGTTGGTTTTCCCGCAAGGTTTGTTTCCCCACAAGTTTTGTTTTCCCACAAGGTTTGTTTTCCCACTGTGTTGGTTTTCCCAAAAGGTTCGCTTTCCCACAAGGTTGGTTTTCCCACAAGGTTGGTTTTCCCACAAGGTTGGTTTTCCCGCAGGGTTGCTTTCCCTATAAGGTTGGTTTTCCCACAAGGTTTGTTTTCTCACAAGGTTTGTTTTCCCACTAGGTTGTTTTTCCCACTAGGTTGGTTTTCCCACAAGGTTTGTTTTCCCACAAGCTTTGTTTTCCCCCAAGGTTGGTTTTCCCGCAGGGTTTGTTTTCCCACAAGGTTAGTTTTCCCGCAAGGTTTGTTTCCCCACAAGGTTTGTTTTCCCACAAGGTTTGTTTTCCCACTGTGTTGGTTTTCCCAAAAGGTTCGCTTTCCCACAAGGTTGGTTTTCCCACAAGGTTGGTTTTCCCGCAGGGTTGCTTTCCCCATAAGGTTGGTTTTCCCACAAGGTTTGTTTTCTCACAAGGTTTGTTTTCCCACTAGGTTGTTTTTCCCACTAGGTTGGTTTTCCGAAAAGGTTTGTTTTCCCACAAGCTTTGTTTTCCCCCAAGGTTGGTTTTCCCGCAAGGTTGGTTTACCCAAAAGGTTTGTTTTCCCACTGTGTTGGTTTTCCCAAAAGGTTCTCTTTCCCGAAAGGTTCGCTTTCCCGCAAGGTTGGTTTTCCCACAAGGTTTGTTTTGCCACAAGGCTGGTTTTCCAGAAAGGTTTGTTTCCCCACAAGGTTGGTTTTCCCGCAAGGTTTGTTTTCCCACAAGGTTAGTTTTCCCGCAAGGTTTGTTTCCCCACAAGGTTTGTTTTCCCACAAGGTTGGTTTTCCCACAAGGTTGGTTTTCCCACAAGGTTGGTTTTCCCACAAGGTTGGTTTTCCCGCAGGGTTGCTTTCCCCATGAGGTTGGTTTTCCCACAAGGTTTGTTTTCTCACAAGGTTTGTTTTCCCACTAGGTTGTTTTTCCCACTAGGTTGGTTTTCCCACAAGGTTTGTTTTCCCACAAGCTTTGTTTTCCCCCAAGGTTGGTTTTCCCGCAGGGTTTGTTTTCCCACAAGGTTAGTTTTCCCGCAAGGTTTGTTTCCCCACAAGGTTTGTTTTCCCACAAGGTTTGTTTTCCCACTGTGTTGGTTTTCCCAAAAGGTTCGCTAACCCACAAGGTTGGTTTTCCCACAAGGTTGGTTTTCCCACAAGGTTGGTTTTCCCGCAGGAAACAGGAAACAAACCTTGTGGGAAAACCAACCTAGTGGGAAAAACAACCTTGTGGGAAAACAAACCCTGCGGGAAAACCAACCTTGTGGGAAAACCAACCTTGTGGGGAAACAAACCTTTCGGGAAAACCAACCTTGTGGGAAAACAAACCTTGCGGGAAAACTAACCTTGTGGGAAAACAAACCCTGCGGGAAAACCAACCTTGTGGGAAAACCAACCTTGTGGGGAAACAAACCTTTCGGGAAAACCAACCTTGTGGGAAAACAAACATTGTGTTAAATCAGACCTTGTGGGAAAACTAACCTTGCGGGAAAACCAACCTTGTGGGAAAACCAACCTTATGGGAAAACCAACCTTGCGGGAAAACCAACCTTGGGGGAAAACAAACCTTGTGGGTAAACAAACCTTGTGGGAAAACAAACCTTGTGGGAAAACCAACCTAGTGGGAAAACAAACCTTGTGGAAAACTAACCTTGCGGGAAAACCAACCTTGTGGGAAAACCAACCTTATGGGAAAACCAACCTTGCGGGAAAACCAACCTTGGGGGAAAACAAACCTTGTGGGTAAACAAACCTTGTGGGAAAACAAACCTTGTGGGAAAACCAACCTAGTGGGAAAACAAACCTTGTGAGAAAACAAACCTTGTGGGAAAACCAACCTTATGGGGAAACAAACCCTGCGGGAAAACCAACCTTGTGGGAAAACCAACCTTGCGGGAAAGCGAACCTTTTGGGAAAACCAACACAGTGGGAAAACAAACCTTGTGAGAAAACAATCCTTGTGGGAAAACAAACCTTGTGGGGAAACAAACCTTGTGGGGAAACAAACCTTGTGGGAAAACTAACCTTGTGGGAAAACAAACCTTGCGGGAAAACTAACCTTGCGGGAAAACTAACCTTGTGGGAAAACAAACCCTGCGGGAAAACAAACCTTGTGGGAAAACCAACCTTGTGGGGAAACAAACCTTTCTGGAAAACCAACCTTGTGGCAAAACAAACCTTGTGGGAAAACAAACCTTGTGGGATAACAAACCTTGTGGGAAAACAAACCTTGTGAGAAAACAAACCTTGTGGGGAAACAAACCTAGTGGGAAAACAAACCTTGTGAGAAAACAAACCTTGTGGGAAAACCAACCTTGCGGGAAAGCGAACCTCTTGGGAAAACCAACACAGTGGGAAAACAAACCTTGTGAGAAAACAATCCTTGTGGGAAAACAAACCTTGTGGGGAAACAAACCTTGTGGGGAAACAAACCTTGTGGGAAAAAAAAAACCTTGTGAGAAAACAAACCTTGTGGGGAAACAAACCTAGTGGGAAAACAAACCTTGTGAGAAAACAAACTTTGTGGGAAAACCAACCTTGCGGGAAAGCGAACCTTGCGGGAAAGCGAACCTCTTGGGAAAACCAACACAGTGGGAAAACAAACCTTGTGAGAAAACAATCCTTGTGGGAAAACAAACCTTGTGGGGAAACAAACCTTGTGGGGAAACAAACCTTGTGGGAAAACTAACCTTGTGGGAAAACAAACCTTGTGGGGAAACAAACCTTGTGGGGAAACAAACCTTGTGGGAAAACAAACCTTGTGAGAAAACAATCCTTGTGGGAAAACAAACCTTGTGGGGAAACAAACCTTGTGGGGAAACAAACCTTGTGGGGAGACAAACCTTGTGGGAAAACAAACCTTGTGGGAAAACCAACCTTATGGGGAAAGCAACCCTGCGGGAAAACCAACCTTGTGGGAAAACCAACCTTGTGGGAAAACCAACCTTGTGGGAAAGCGAACCTTTTGGGAAAATCAACACAGTGGGAAAAGAAACCTTGTGGAAAAACAAACCTTGTGGGGAAACAAACCTTGCGGGAAAACTAACCTTGTGGGAAAACAAACCCTGCGGGAAAACCAACCTTGGGGGAAAACAAAGCTTGTGGGAAAACAAACCTTGTGGGAAAACCAACCTAGTGGGAAAAACAACCTAGTGGGAAAACAAACCTTGTGAGAAAACAAACCTTGTGGGAAAACCAACCTCATGGGGAAAGCAACCCTGCGGGAAAACCAACCTTGTGTAACAACCAACCTTGTTGGAAAACCAACCTTGTGGGAAAGTGAACCTTTTGGGAAAACCAACACAGTGGGAAAACAAACCTTGTGGGAAAACAAACCTTGTGGGGAAACAAACCTTGCGGGAAAACTAACCTTGTGGGAAAACAAACCCTGCGGGAAAACCAACCTTGTGGGAAAACCAACCTTGTGGGGAAACAAACCTTTCGGGAAAACCAACCTTGTGGGAAAACAAACCTTGCGGGAAAACTAACCTTGTGGGAAAACAAACCCTCCGGGAAAACCAACCTTGTGGGGAAAAAAACCTTTCGGGAAAACCAACCTTGTGGGAAAACAAACATTGTGGGAAAACAAACCTTGTGGGGAAACAAACCTTGTGGGGAAACAAACCTTGTGGGAAAACAAACCTTGTGAGAAAACAATCCTTGTGGGAGAACAAACCTTGTGGGGAAACAAACCTTGTGGGGAAACAAACCTTGTGGGAAAACAAACCTTGTGGGAAAACCAACCTTATGGGGAAAGCAACCCTGCGGGAAAACCAACCTTGTGGGAAAACCAACCTTGTGGGAAAAGCAACCTTGTGGGAAAGCGAACCTTTTGGGAAAACCAACACAGTGGGAAAACAAACCTTGTGGGAAAACAAACCTTGTGGGGAAACAAACCTTGCGGGAAAACTAACCTTGTGGGAAAACAAACCCTGTGGGAAAACCAACCTTGGGGGAAAACAAAGCTTGTGGGAAAACAAACCTTGTGGGAAAACCAACCTAGTGGGAAAAACAACCTAGTGGGAAAACAAACCTTGTGAGAAAACAAACCTTGTGGGAAAACCAACCTCATGGGGAAAGCAACCCTGCGGGAAAACCAACCTTGTGGAAAAACCATCCTTGTGGGAAAACCAACCTGGTGGGAAAGCGAACCTTTTGGGAAAACCAACACAGTGGGAAAACAAACCTTGTGGGAAAACAAACCTTGTGGGGAAACAAACCTTGCGGGAAAACTAACCTTGTGGGAAAACAAACCCTGCGGGAAAACCAACCTTGTGGGAAAACCAACCTTGTGGGGAAACAAACCTTTCGGGAAAACAAACCTTGTGGGAAAACAAACCTTGCGGGAAAACTAACCTTGTGGGAAAACAAACCCTGCGGGAAAACCAACCTTGTGGGAAAACCAACCTTGTGGGGAAACAAACCTTTCGGGAAAACCAACCTTGTGGGAAAACAAACATTGTGTTAAATCAGACCTTGTGGGAAAACTAACCTTGCGGGAAAACCAACCTTGTGGGAAAACCAACCTTATGGGAAAACCAACTTTGCGGGAAAACCAACCTTGGGGTAAAACAAACCTTGTGGGTAAACAAACCTTGTGGGAAAACAACCTTGTGGGAAAACCAACCTAGTGGGAAAACAAACCTTGTGAGAAAACAAACCTTTTGGGAAAACCAACCTTATGGGGAAACAAACCCTGCGGGAAAACCAACCTTGTGGGAAAACCAACCTTGCGGGAAAGCGAACCTTTTGGGAAAACCAACACAGTGGGAAAACAAACCTTGTGGGAAAACAAACCTTGTGGGGAAACCAACCTCATGGGGAAAGCAACCCTGCGGAAAAACCAACCTTGTGTAAAAACCAACCTTGTGGGAAAACCAACCTTGTGGGAAAGTGAACCTTTTGGGAAAACCAACACAGTGGGAAAACAAACCTTGTGGGAAAACAAACCTTGTGGGGAAACAAACCTTGCGGGAAAATTAACCTTGTGGGAAAACAAACCCTGCGGGAAAACCAGCCTTGTGGGAAAACCAACCTTGTGGGGAAACAAACCTTTCGGGAAAACCAAACCTTGTGGGAAAACTAACCTTGTGGGAAAACAAACCTTGCGGGAAAACTAACCTTGTGGGAAAACAAACCCTGCGGGAAAACCAGCCTTGTGGGAAAACCAACCTTGTGGGGAAACAAACCTTTCGGGAAAACCAACCTTGTGGGAAAACAAACCTTGTGAGAAAACAAACATTGTGGGGAAACAAACCTTGTGGGAAAACCAGCCTTGCGGGAAAGCGAACCTTTTGGGAAAACCAACCTTATGGGGAAAGCAACCCTGCGGGAAAACCAACCTTGTGGGAAAACCAACCTTGTGGGAAAACCAACCTTTTGGGAAAGCGAACCTTTTGGGAAAACCAACACAGTGGGAAAACAAACCTTGTGGGAAAACAAACCTTGTGGGGAAACAAACCTTGCGGGAAAACTAACCTTGTGGGAAAACAAACCCTGCGGGAAAACCAACCTTGTGGGAAAACCAACCTTGTGGGGAAACAAACCTTTCGGGAAAACCAACCTTGTGGGAAAACAAACCTTGCGGGAAAACTAACCTTGTGGGAAAACAAACCCTGCGGGAAAACCAACCTTGTGGGAAAACCAACCTTGTGGGGAAACAAACCTTTCGGGAAAACAAACATTGTGTTAAATCAGACCTTGTGGGAAAACTAACCTTGCGGGAAAACCAACCTTGTGGGAAAACCAACCTTATGGGAAAACCAACCTTGCGGGAAAACCAACCTTGGGGGAAAACAAACCTTGTGGGTAAACAAACCTTGTGGGAAAACAAACCTTGTGGGAAAACCAACCTAGTGGGAAAACAAACCTTGTGAGTAAACAAACCTTGTGGGAAAACCAACCTTATGGGGAAACAAACCCTGCGGGAAAACCAACCTTGTGGGAAAACCAACCTTGCGGGAAAGCGAACCTTTTGGGAAAACCAACAAAGTGGGAAAACAAACCTTGTGAGAAAACAATCCTTGTGGGAAAACAAACCTTGTGGGGAAACAAACCTTGTGGGAAAACTAACCTTGTGGGAAAACAAACCTTGCGGGAAAACTAACCTTGTGGGAAAACAAACCCTGCGGGAAAACAAACCTTGTGGGAAAACCAACCTTGTGGGGAAACAAACCTTTCTGGAAAACCAACCTTGTGGCAAAACAAACCTTGTGGGAAAACAAACCTTGTGGGATAACAAACCTTGTGGGAAAACAAACCTTGTGAGAAAACAAACCTTGTGGGAAAACAAACCTAGTGGGAAAACAAACCTTGTGAGAAAACAAACCTTGTGGGAAAACCAACCTTGCGGGAAAGCGAACCTCTTGGGAAAACCAACACAGTGGGAAAACAAACCTTGTGAGAAAACAATCCTTGTGGGAAAACAAACCTTGTGGGGAAACAAACCTTGTGGGGAAACAAACCTTGTGGGAAAACAAACCTTGTGAGAAAACAAACCTTGTGGGGAAACAAACCTAGTGGGAAAACAAACCTTGTGAGAAAACAAACCTTGTGGGAAAACCAACCTTGCGGGAAAGCGAACCTTGCGGGAAAGCAAACCTCTTGGGAAAACCAACACAGTGGGAAAACAAACCTTGTGAGAAAACAATCCTTGTGGGAAAACAAACCTTGTGGGGAAACAAACCTTGTGGGGAAACAAACCTTTTGGGAAAACTAACCTTGTGGGAAAACCAACCTTGTGGGGAAACAAACCTTGTGGGGAAACAAACCTTGTGGGAAAACAAACCTTGTGAGAAAACAATCCTTGTGGGAAAACAAACCTTGTGGGGAAACAAACCTTGTGGGGAAACAAACCTTGTGGGGAGACAAACCTTGTGGGAAAACAAACCTTGTGGGAAAACCAACCTTATGGGGAAAGCAACCCTGCGGGAAAACCAACCTTGTGGGAAAACCAACCTTGTGGGAAAACCAACCTTGTGGGAAAGCGAACCTTTTGGGAAAATCAACACAGTGGGAAAAGAAACCTTGTGGAAAAACAAACCTTGTGGGGAAACAAACCTTGGGAAAACTAACCTTGTGGGAAAACAAACCCTGCGGGAAAACCAACCTTGGGGGAAAACAAAGCTTGTGGGAAAACAAACCTTGTGGGAAAACCAACCTAGTGGGAAAAACAACCTAGTGGGAAAACAAACCTTGTGAGAAAACAAACCTTGTGGGAAAACCAACCTTGTGGGAAAGCGAACCTTTTGGGAAAACCAACACAGTGGGAAAACAAACCTTGTGGGGAAACAAACCTTGCGGGAAAACTAACCTTGTGGGAAAACAAACCCTGCGGGAAAACCAACCTTGTGGGAAAACCAACCTTGTGGGGAAACAAACCTTTCGGGAAAACCAACCTTGTGGGAAAACAAACCTTGTGGGGAAACAAACCTTGCGGGAAAACTAACCTTGTGGGAAAACAAACCCTGCGGGAAAACCAACCTTGTGGGAAAACCAACCTTGTGGGGAAACAAACCTTTCGGGAAAACCAACCTTGTGGGAAAACTAACCTTGTGGGAAAACAAACCCTGCGGGAAAACCAACCTTGTGGGAAAACCAACCTTGTGGGGAAACAAACCTTTCGGGAAAACCAACCTTGTGGGAAAACAAACCTTGCGGGAAAACTAACCTTGTGGGAAAACAAACCCTGCGGGAAAACCAACCTTGTGGGAAAACCAACCTTGTGGGGAAACAAACCTTTCGGGAAAACCAACCTTGTGGGAAAACAAACAAACCTTGTGAGAAAACAAACCTTGTGGGAAAACCAACCTTATTATTATATTCTTCTGGATTCCTTCTGTATAAAAAGAACCCGATGTGCCGACGAGAATACCGAGGCACGACAAAAGCATGCAGAACTCGATTTCTTCAGTGTTTTGCCCGACAAACGTTTGCAGGATCTTATTTCTTGCATATAAAAACACCCGATGTGCCGACGAATCGACCGATGCCTGATAAAAAGCATACAAAATATTATTTTTAAAAAGCATACAAACCCTGCGGGAAAACCAACCTTGTGGGAAAACCGACCTTGCGGGAAAGCGAACCTTTTGGGAAAACCAACACAGTGGGAAAACAAACCTTGTGAGAAAACAATCCTTGTGGGAAAACAAACCTTGTGGGGAAACAAACCTTGTGGGGAAACAAACCTTGTGGGAAAACTAACCTTGTGGGAAAACAAACCTTGCGGGAAAACTAACCTTGTGGGAAAACAAACCCTGCGGGAAAACAAACCTTGTGGGAAAACCAACCTTGTGGGGAAACAAACCTTTCTGGAAAACCAACCTTGTGGCAAAACAAACCTTGTGGGAAAACAAACCTTGTGGGAAAACAAACCTTGTGGGAAAACAAACCTTGTGAGAAAACAATCCTTGTGGGAAAACAAACCTTGTGGGGAAACAAACCTTGTGGGATAACAAACCTTGTGGGAAAACAAACCTTGTGAGAAAACAAACCTTGTGGGAAAACAAACCTAGTGGGAAAACAAACCTTGTGAGAAAACAAACCTTGTGGGAAAACCAACCTTGCGGGAAAGCGAACCTCTTGGGAAAACCAACACAGTGGGAAAACAAACCTTGTGAGAAAACAATCCTTGTGGGAAAACAAACCTTGTGGGGAAACAAACCTTGTGGGGAAACAAACCTTGTGGGAAAACAAACCTTGTGAGAAAACAAACCTTGTGGGGAAACAAACCTAGTGGGAAAACAAACCTTGTGAGAAAACAAACCTTGTGGGAAAACCAACCTTGCGGGAAAGCGAACCTTGCGGGAAAGCAAACCTCTTGGGAAAACCAACACAGTGGGAAAACAAACCTTGTGAGAAAACAATCCTTGTGGGAAAACAAACCTTGTGGGGAAACAAACCTTGTGGGGAAACAAACCTTTTGGGAAAACTAACCTTGTGGGAAAACCAACCTTGTGGGGAAACAAACCTTGTGGGGAAACAAACCTTGTGGGAAAACAAACCTTGTGAGAAAACAATCCTTGTGGGAAAACAAACCTTGTGGGGAAACAAACCTTGTGGGGAAACAAACCTTGTGGGGAGACAAACCTTGTGGGAAAACAAACCTTGTGGGAAAACCAACCTTATGGGGAAAGCAACCCTGCGGGAAAACCAACCTTGTGGGAAA
This sequence comes from Branchinecta lynchi, assembly GCA_023053575.1. NCBI lineage: Eukaryota > Metazoa > Arthropoda > Branchiopoda > Anostraca > Branchinectidae > Branchinecta > Branchinecta lynchi. Next base: position 28,680 of record JAKZAP010000131.1, on the reverse strand, counting down.
ACCAACCTTGTGGGAAAACCAACCTTGTGGGAAAGCGAACCTTTTGGGAAAATCAACACAGTGGGAAAAGAAACCTTGTGGAAAAACAAACCTTGTGGGGAAACAAACCTTGGGAAAACTAACCTTGTGGGAAAACAAACCCTGCGGGAAAACCAACCTTGGGGGAAAACAAAGCTTGTGGGAAAACAAACCTTGTGGGAAAACCAACCTAGTGGGAAAAACAACCTAGTGGGAAAACAAACCTTGTGAGAAAACAAACCTTGTGGGAAAACCAACCTTGTGGGAAAGCGAACCTTTTGGGAAAACCAACACAGTGGGAAAACAAACCTTGTGGGGAAACAAACCTTGCGGGAAAACTAACCTTGTGGGAAAACAAACCCTGCGGGAAAACCAACCTTGTGGGAAAACCAACCTTGTGGGGAAACAAACCTTTCGGGAAAACCAACCTTGTGGGAAAACAAACCTTGTGGGGAAACAAACCTTGCGGGAAAACTAACCTTGTGGGAAAACAAACCCTGCGGGAAAACCAACCTTGTGGGAAAACCAACCTTGTGGGGAAACAAACCTTTCGGGAAAACCAACCTTGTGGGAAAACTAACCTTGTGGGAAAACAAACCCTGCGGGAAAACCAACCTTGTGGGAAAACCAACCTTGTGGGAAAGCGAACCTTTTGGGAAAACCAACACAGTGGGAAAACAAACCTTGTGGGGAAACAAACCTTGCGGGAAAACTAACCTTGTGGGAAAACAAACCCTGCGGGAAAACCAACCTTGTGGGAAAACCAACCTTGTGGGAAAGCGAACCTTTTGGGAAAACCAACACAGTGGGAAAACAAACCTTGTGGGGAAACAAACCTTGCGGGAAAACTAACCTTGTGGGAAAACAAACCCTGCGGGAAAACCAACCTTGTGGGAAAACCAACCTTGTGGGGAAACAAACCTTTCGGGAAAACCAACCTTGTGGGAAAACAAACCTTGCGGGAAAACTAACCTTGTGGGAAAACAAACCCTGCGGGAAAACCAACCTTGTGGGAAAACCAACCTTGTGGGGAAACAAACCTTTCGGGAAAACCAACCTTGTGGGAAAACAAACAAACCTTGTGAGAAAACAAACCTTGTGGGAAAACCAACCTTATGGGGAAACAAACCCTGCGGGAAAACCAACCTTGTGGAAAAACCAACCTTGCGGGAAAGCGAACCTTTTGGGAAAACCAACACAGTGGGAAAACAAACCTTGTGAGAAAACAATCCTTGTGGGAAAACAAACCTTGTGGGGAAACAAACCTTGTGGGGAAACAAACCTTGTGGGAAAACTAACCTTGTGGGAAAACAAACCTTGCGGGAAAACTAACCTTGTGGGAAAACAAACCCTGCGGGAAAACAAACCTTGTGGGAAAACCAACCTTGTGGGGAAACAAACCTTTCTGGAAAACCAACCTTGTGGCAAAACAAACCTTGTGGGAAAACAAACCTTGTGGGAAAACAAACCTTGTGGGAAAACAAACCTTGTGAGAAAACAATCCTTGTGGGAAAACAAACCTTGTGGGGAAACAAACCTTGTGGGAAAACCCACAAGGTTGGTTTTCCCACAAGCTTTGTTTTCCCACTAGGTTTGTTTTCCCACAAGGTTTGTTTTCCCCCAAGGTTGGTTTTCCCACTAGGTTTGTTTCCCCACAAGGTTTGTTTTCTCACAAGGTTTGTTTTCCCACAAGGTTTGTTTTCCCACAAGGTTTGTTTTCCCACAAGGTTTTTTTTCCCACAAGGTTGGTGTGAGAAAACAAACCTTGTGGGGAAACAAACCTAGTGGGAAAACCAACCTTGGGGGAAAACAAACCTTGTGGGAAAACAAACCTTGTGGGGAAACAAACCTAGCGGGAAAACCAACCTTATGGGAAAACCAACCTTGCGGGAAAACCAACCTTGGGGGAAAACAAACCTTGTGGGTAAACAAACCTTGTGAGAAAACAATCCTTGTGGGAAAACAAACCTTGTGGGGAAACAAACCTTGTGGGAAAACCCACAAGGTTGGTTTTCCCACAAGCTTTGTTTTCCCACTAGGTTTGTTTCCCCACAAGGTTTGTTTTCTCACAAGGTTTGTTTTCCCACAAGGTTTGTTTTCCCACAAGGTTTGTTTTCCCACAAGGTTTGTTTTGCCACAAGGTTGGTTTTCCAGAAAGGTTTGTTTCCCCACAAGGTTGGTTTTCCCACAAGGTTTGTTTTCCCGCAGGGTTTGTTTTCCCACAAACCCCACAAGGTTGGTTTTCCCACAAGGTTGGTTTTCCCGCAGGGTTGCTTTCCCCATAAGGTTGGTTTTCCCACAAGGTTTGTTTTCCCACAAGGTTTGTCTCCCCACAAGGTTTGTTTCCCCACAAGGTTTGTTTCCCCACAAGGTTTGTTTTCCCACAAGGATTGTTTTCTCACAAGGTTTGTTTTCCCACAAGGTTTGTTTCCCCACAAGGTTTGTTTCCCCACAAGGTTGGTTTTCCCACAAGGTTAGTTTTCCCAAAAGGTTTGTTTCCCCACAAGGTTTGTTTCCCCACAAGGTTTGTTTTCCCACAAGGATTGTTTTCTCACAAGGTTTGTTTTCCCACTGTGTTGGTTTTCCCAAGAGGTTTGCTTTCCCGCAAGGTTCGCTTTCCCGCAAGGTTGGTTTTCCCACAAGGTTTGTTTTCTCACAAGGTTTGTTTTCCCACTAGGTTTGTTTCCCCACAAGGTTTGTTTTCTCACAAGGTTTGTTTTCCCACAAGGTTTGTTTCCCCACAAGGTTTGTTTCCCCACAAGGTTTGTTTTCCCACAAGGATTGTTTTCTCACAAGGTTTGTTTTCCCACTGTGTTGGTTTTCCCAAGAGGTTCGCTTTCCCGCAAGGTTGGTTTTCCCACAAGGTTTGTTTTCTCACAAGGTTTGTTTTCCCACTAGGTTTGTTTTCCCACAAGGTTTGTTTTCTCACAAGGTTTGTTTTCCCACAAGCTTTGTTATCCCACAAGGTTTGTTTTCCCACAAGGTTTGTTTTGCCACAAGGTTGGTTTTCCAGAAAGGTTTGTTTCCCCACAAGGTTGGTTTTCCCACAAGGTTTGTTTTCCCGCAGGGTTTGTTTTCCCACAAGGTTAGTTTTCCCGCAAGGTTTGTTTTCCCACAAGGTTAGTTTTCCCACAAGGTTTGTTTCCCCACAAGGTTTGTTTTCCCACAAGGATTGTTTTCTCACAAGGTTTGTTTTCCCACTAGGTTGGTTTTCCCACAAGGTTGTTTTCCCACAAGGTTTGTTTTTTCCCACTGTGTTGGTTTTCCCAAAAGGTTCGCTTTCCCGCAAGGTTGGTTTTCCCACAAGGTTGGTTTTCCCGCAGGGTTTGTTTCCCCATAAGGTTGGTTTTCCCACAAGGTTTGTTTACTCACAAGGTTTGTTTTCCCACTAGGTTGGTTTTCCCACAAGGTTTGTTTTCCCACAAGGTTTGTTTACCCACAAGGTTTGTTTTCCCCCAAGGTTGGTTTTCCCGCAAGGTTGGTTTTCCCATAAGGTTGGTTTTCCCACAAGGTTGGTTTTCCCGCAAGGTTAGTTTTCCCACAAGGTCTGATTTAACACAATGTTTGTTTTCCCGAAAGGTTTGTTTCCCCACAAGGTTGGTTTTCCCACAAGGTTGGTTTTCCCGCAGGGTTTGTTTTCCCACAAGGTTAGTTTTCCCGCAAGGTTTGTTTTCCCACAAGGTTGGTTTTCCCGAAAGGTTTGTTTCCCCACAAGGTTGGTTTTCCCACAAGGTTGGTTTTCCCGCAGGGTTTGTTTTCCCACAAGGTTAGTTTTCCCGCAAGGTTTGTTTCCCCACAAGGTTTGTTTTCCCACAAGGTTTGTTTTCCCACTGTGTTGGTTTTCCCAAAAGGTTCGCTTTCCCAAAAGGTTGGTTTTCCCACAAGGTTGGTTTTCCCACAAGGTTGGTTTTCCCGCAGGGTTGCTTTCCCCATAAGGTTGGTTTTCCCAAAAGGTTCGCTTTCCCGCAAGGCTGGTTTTCCCACAAGGTTTGTTTCCCCACAATGTTTGTTTTCTCACAAGGTTTGTTTTCCCACAAGGTTGGTTTTCCCGAAAGGTTTGTTTCCCCACAAGGTTGGTTTTCCCACAAGGCTGGTTTTCCCGCAGGGTTTGTTTTCCCACAAGGTTAGTTTTCCCGCAAGGTTTGTTTTCCCACAAGGTTAGTTTTCCCACAAGGTTTGGTTTTCCCGAAAGGTTTGTTTCCCCACAAGGTTGGTTTTCCCACAAGGCTGGTTTTCCCGCAGGGTTTGTTTTCCCACAAGGTTAATTTTCCCGCAAGGTTTGTTTCCCCACAAGGTTTGTTTTCCCACAAGGTTTGTTTTCCCACTGTGTTGGTTTTCCCAAAAGGTTCACTTTCCCACAAGGTTGGTTTTCCCACAAGGTTGGTTTTTACACAAGGTTGGTTTTTCCGCAGGGTTGCTTTCCCCATGAGGTTGGTTTCCCCACAAGGTTTGTTTTCCCACAAGGTTTGTTTTCCCACTGTGTTGGTTTTCCCAAAAGGTTCGCTTTCCCGCAAGGTTGGTTTTCCCACAAGGTTGGTTTTCCCGCAGGGTTTGTTTCCCCATAAGGTTGGTTTTCCCAAAAGGTTTGTTTTCTCACAAGGTTTGTTTTCCCACTAGGTTGGTTTTCCCACAAGGTTGTTTTCCCACAAGGTTTGTTTACCCACAAGGTTTGTTTTACCCCAAGGTTGGTTTTCCCGCAAAGTTGGTTTTCCCATAAGGTTGGTTTTCCCACAAGGTTGGTTTTCCCGCAAGGTTAGTTTTCCCACAAGGTCTGATTTAACACAATGTTTGTTTTCCCACAAGGTTGGTTTTCCCGAAAGGTTTGTTTCCCCACAAGGTTGGTTTTCCCACAAGGTTGGTTTTCCCGCAGGGTTTGTTTTCCCACAAGGTTAGTTTTCCCGCAAGGTTTGTTTTCCCACAAGGTTGGTTTTCCCGAAAGGTTTGTTTCCCCACAAGGTTGGTTTTCCCACAAGGTTGGTTTTCCCGCAGGGTTTGTTTTCCCACAAGGTTAGTTTTCCCGCAAGGTTTGTTTCCCCACAAGGTTTGTTTTCCCACAAGGTTTGTTTTCCCACTGTGTTGGTTTTCCCAAAAGGTTCGCTTTCCCACAAGGTTGGTTTTCCCACAAGGTTGGTTTTTCCACAAGGTTGGTTTTCCCGCAGGGTTGCTTTCCCCATGAGGTTGGTTTTCCCACAAGGTTTGTTTTCTCACAAGGTTTGTTTTCCCACTAGGTTGTTTTTCCCACTAGGTTGGTTTTCCCACAAGGTTTGTTTTCCCACAAGCTTTGTTTTCCCCCAAGGTTGGTTTTCCCACAGGGTTTGTTTTCCCACAAGGTTAGTTTTCCCGCAAGGTTTGTTTCCCCACAAGGTTTGTTTTCCCACAAGGTTTGTTTTCCCACTGTGTTGGTTTTCCCAAAAGGTTCGCTTTCCCACAAGGTTGCTTTTCCCACAAGGTTGGTTTTCCCAAAAGGTTGGTTTTCCCGCAGGGTTGCTTTCCCCATAAGGTTGGTTTTCCCACAAGGTTTGTTTTCCCACAAGGTTTGTTTCCCCACAAGGTTTGTTTCCCCACAAGGTTTGTTCTCCCACAAGGATTGTTTTCTCACAAGGTTTGTTTTCCCACAAGGTTTGTTTCCCCACAAGGTTTGTTTCCCCACAAGGTTTGTTTTCCCACAATGTTTGTTTTCCCACAAGGTTGGTTTTCCCGAAAGGTTGGTTTCCCCACAAGGTTGGTTTTCCCGGAGGGTTTGTTTTCCCACAAGGTTAGTTTTCCCGCAAGGTTTGTTTTCCCACAAGGTTGGTTTTCCCGAAAGGTTTGTTTCCCCACAAGGTTGGTTTTCCCACAAGGTTGGTTTTCCCGCAGGGTTTGTTTTTCCACAAGGTTAGTTTTCCCGCAAGGTTTGTTTCCCCACAAGGTTTGTTTTCCCACAAGGTTTGTTTTCCCACTGTGTTGGTTTTCCCAAAAGGTTCACTTTCCCACAAGGTTGGTTTTCCAACAAGGTTGGTTTTTACACAAGGTTGGTTTTCCCGCAGGGTTGCTTTCCCCATGAGGTTGGTTTTCCCACAAGGTTTGTTTTCTCACAAGGTTTGTTTTCCCACTAGGTTGTTTTTCCCACTAGGTTGGTTTTCCCACAAGGTTTGTTTTCCCACAAGCTTTGTTTTCCCCCAAGGTTGGTTTTCCCGCAGGGTTTGTTTTCCCACAAGGTTAGTTTTCCCGCAAGGTTTGTTTCCCCACAAGGTTTGTTTTTCCACAAGGTATCTTTTCCCACTGTGTTGATTTTCCCAAAAGGTTCGCTTTCCCACAAGGTTGGTTTTCCCACAAGGTTGGTTTTCCCACAAGGTTGGTTTTCCCGCAGGGTTGCTTTCCCCATAAGGTTGGTTTTCCCACAAGGTTTGTTTTCCCACAAGGTTTGTCTCCCCACAAGGTTTGTTTCCCCACAAGGTTTGTTTCCCCACAAGGTTTGTTTTCCCACAAGGATTGTTTTCTCACAAGGTTTGTTTTCCCACAAGGTTTGTTTCCCCACAAGGTTTGTTTCCCCACAAGGTTTGTTTTCCCACAAGGTTAGTTTTCCCACAAGGTTTGTTTCCCCACAAGGTTTGTTTCCCCACAAGGTTTGTTTTCCCACAAGGATTGTTTTCTCACAAGGTTTGTTTTCCCACTGTGTTGGTTTTCCCAAGAGGTTCGCTTTCCCGCAAGGTTCGCTTTCCCGCAAGGTTGGTTTTCCCACAAAGTTTGTTTTCTCACAAGGTTTGTTTTCCCACTAGGTTTGTTTCCCCACAAGGTTTGTTTTCTCACAAGGTTTTTTTTTTCCCACAAGGTTTGTTTCCCCACAAGGTTTGTTTCCCCACAAGGTTTGTTTTCCCACAAGGATTGTTTTCTCACAAGGTTTGTTTTCCCACTGTGTTGGTTTTCCCAAGAGGTTCGCTTTCCCGCAAGGTTGGTTTTCCCACAAGGTTTGTTTTCTCACAAGGTTTGTTTTCCCACTAGGTTTGTTTCCCCACAAGGTTTGTTTTCTCACAAGGTTTGTTTTCCCACAAGGTTTGTTATCCCACAAGGTTTGTTTTCCCACAAGGTTTGTTTTGCCACAAGGTTGGTTTTCCAGAAAGGTTTGTTTCCCCACAAGGTTGGTTTTCCCACAAGGTTTGTTTTCCCGCAGGGTTTGTTTTCCCACAAGGTTAGTTTTCCCGCAAGGTTAGTTTTCCCGCAAGGTTTGTTTTCCCACAAGGTTAGTTTTCCCACAAGGTTTGTTTCCCCACAAGGTTTGTTTCCCCACAAGGTTTGTTTTCCCACAAGGATTGTTTTCTCACAAGGTTTGTTTTCCCACTGTGTTGGTTTTCCCAAAAGGTTCGCTTTCCCGCAAGGTTGGTTTTCCCACAAGGTTGGTTTTCCCGCAGGGTTTGTTTCCCCATAAGGTTGGTTTTCCCACAAGGTTTGTTTTCTCACAAGGTTTGTTTTCCCACTAGGTTGGTTTTCCCACAAGGTTTGTTTTCCCACAAGGTTTGTTTACCCACAAGGTTTGTTTTCCCCCAAGGTTGGTTTTCCCGCAAGGTTGGTTTTCCCATAAGGTTGGTTTTCCCACAAGGTTGGTTTTCCCGCAAGGTTAGTTTTCCCACAAGGTCTGATTTAACACAATGTTTGTTTTCCCACAAGGTTGGTTTTCCCGAAAGGTTTGTTTCCCCACAAGGTTGTTTTTCCCACAAGGTTGGTTTTCCCGCAGGGTTTGTTTTCCCACAAGGTTAGTTTTCCCGCAAGGTTTGTTTTCCCACAAGGTTGGTTTTCCCGAAAGGTTTGTTTCCCCACAAGGTTGGTTTTCCCACAAGGTTGGTTTTCCCGCAGGGTTTGTTTTCCCACAAGGTTAGTTTTCCCGCAAGGTTTGTTTCCCCACAAGGTTTGTTTTCCCACAAGGTTCGTTTTCCCACTGTGTTGGTTTTCCCAAAAGGTTCGCTTTCCCACAAGGTTGGTTTTCCCACAAGGTTGGTTTTCGCACAAGGTTGGTTTTCCCGCAGGGTTGCTTTCCCTATAAGGTTGGTTTTCCCACAAGGTTTGTTTTCTCACAAGGTTTGTTTTCCCACTAGGTTGTTTTTCCCACTAGGTTGGTTTTCCCACAAGGTTTGTTTTCCCACAAGCTTTGTTTTCCCCCAAGGTTGGTTTTCCCGCAGGGTTTGTTTTCCCACAAAGTTAGTTTTCCCGCAAGGTTTGTTTCCCCACAATGTATGTTTTCTCACAAGGTTTGTTTTCCCACAAGGTTGGTTTTCCCGAAAGGTTTGTTTCCCCACAAGGTTAGTTTTCCCACAAGGTTTGTTTCCCCACAAGGTTTGTTTCCCCACAAGGTTTGTTTTCCCACAAGGATTGTTTTCTCACAAGGTTTGTTTTCCCACTGTGTTGGTTTTCCCTAGAGGTTCGCTTTCCCGCAAGGTTGGTTTTCCCACCAGGTTTGTTTTCTCACAAGGTATGTTTTCCCACTAGGTTTGTTTCCCCACAAGGTTTGTTTTCTCACAAGGTTTGTTTTCCCACAAGGTTTGTTTTGCCACAAGGTTTGTTTTCCCACAAGGTTTGTTTTGCCACAAGGTTGGTTTTCCAGAAAGGTTTGTTTCCCCACAAGGTTGGTTTTCCCACAAGGTTTGTTTTCCCGCAGGGTTTGTTTTCCCACAAGGTTAGTTTTCCCGCAAGGTTTGTTTTCCCACAAGGTTTGTTTTCCCACTGTGTTGGTTTTCCCAAAAGGTTCGCTTTCCCACAAGGTTGGTTTTCCCACAAGGTTGGTTTTCCCACAAGGTTGGTTTTCCCGCAGGGTTGCTTTCCCCATAAGGTTGGTTTTCCCACAAGGTTTGTTTTCCCGCAGGGTTTGTTTTCCCACAAGGTTAGTTTTCCCGCAAGGTTTGTTTTCCCACAAGGTTAGTTTTCCCACAAGGCTTGTTTCCCCACAAGGTTTGTTTCCCCACAAGGTTTGTTTTCCCACAAGGATTGTTTTCTCTCAAGGTTTGTTTTCCCACTGTGTTGGTTTTCCCAAAAGGTTCGCTTTCCCGCAAGGTTGGTTTTCCCCCAAGGTTGGTTTTCCCGCAGGGTTTGTTTTCCCACAAGGTTAGTTTTCCCGCAAGGTTTGTTTCCCCACAAGGTTTGTTTTCCCACAAGGTTTGTTTTCCCACTGTGTTGGTTTTCCCAAAAGGTTCGCTTTCCCACAAGGTTGGTTTTCCCACAAGGTTGGTTTTCCCGCAGGGTTGCTTTCCCCATAAGGTTGGTTTTCCCACAAGGTTTGTTTTCTCACAAGGTTTGTTTTCCCACTAGGTTGTTTTTCCCACTAGGTTGGTTTTCCCACAAGGTTTGTTTTCCCACAAGCTTTGTTTTCCCCCAAGGTTGTTTTTCCCACTAGGTTGGTTTTCCCACAAGGTTTGTTTTCCCACTAGCTTTGTTTTCCCCCAAGGTTGGTTTTCCTGCAAGGTTAGTTTACCCACAAGGTTTGTTTTCCCACTGTGTTGGTTTTCCCAAAAGGTTCGCTTTCCCGACTGGATCCAAAAGGCCAGAACATACCCAAGTTTGCGACCCCACCCAAACTGTTGGTATTGTCTCTACGTGGATGGATTTGAAATCGACTGAGTACCCCCCACAACCAAACTAAAGGTTGTGGGGAAACAAACCTTGTGGGAAAACCAGCCTTGCGGGAAAGCGAACCTTTTGGGAAAACCAAGACAGTGGGAAAACAAACCTTGTGAGAAAACAATCCTTGTGGGAAAACAAACCTTGTGGGGAAACAAACCTTGTGGGGAAACAAACCTTGTGGGAAAACTAACCTTGTGGGAAAACAAACCTTGCGGGAAAACTAACCTTGTGGGAAAACAAACCCTGCGGGAAAACCAGCCTAGTGGGAAAACCAACCTTGTGGGGAAACAAACCTTTCGGGAAAACCAACCTTGTGGGAAAACAAACCTTGTGAGAAAACAAACATTGTGGGGAAACAAACCTTGTGGGAAAACCAGCCTTGCGGGAAAGCGAACCTTTTGGGGAAACCAACCTTATGGGGAAAGCATCCCTGCGGGAAAACCAACCTTGTGGGAGAACCGACCTTGTGGGAAAACCAACCTTTTGGGAAAGCGAACCTTTTGGGAAAACCAACACAGTGGGAAAACAAACCTTGTGGGAAAACAAACATTGTGGGGAAACAAACCTTGCGGGAAAACTAACCTTGTGGGAAAACAAACCCTGCGGGAAAACCAACCTTGTGGGGAAACAAACCTTGTGGGAAAACCAACCTTGTGAGAAAACTAACGCTGTGGGAAAACCAACCTTGTGGGAAAACCAACCTAGAGGAAAAACAAATCTTGAGGGAAAACAAACCTTGTGAGAAAACAAACCTTGTGGGAAAGACAACCTTATGGGAAAACCAAAACAGTGGGAAAACAATACTTGTAGGTTAGTTTTCCCGCAAGGTTTGTTTTCCCACAAGGTTAGTTTTCCCACAAGGTTTGTTTCCCCACAAGGTTTGTTTCCCCACAAGGTTTGTTTTCCCACAAGGATTGTTTTCTCACAAGGTTTGTTTTCCCACTGTGTTGGTTTTCCCAAAAGGTTCACTTTCCCGCAAGGTTGGTTTTCCCACAAGGTTGGTTTTCCCGCAGGGTTTGTTTCCCCATAAGGTTGGTTTTCCCAAAAGGTTTGTTTTCCCGCAAGGTTGGTTTTCCCATAAGGTTGGTTTTCCCACAAGGTTGGTTTTCCCGCAAGGTTTTTTCCCACAAGGTCTGATTTAACACAAGGTTTGTTTTCCCACAAGGATTGTTTTCTCACAAGGTTTGTTTTCCCACTGTGTTGGTTTTCCCAAGAGGTTCGCTTTCCCGCAAGGTTCGCTTTCCCGCAAGGTTGGTTTTCCCACAAGGTTTGTTTTCTCACAAGGTTTGTTTTCCCACTAGGTTTGTTTCCCCACAAGGTTTGTTTTCTCACAAGGTTTGTTTTCCCACACGGTTTGTTTCCCCACAAGGTTTGTTTCCCCACAAGGTTTGTTTTCCCACAAGGATTGTTTTCTCACAAGGTTTGATTTCCCACTGTGTTGGTTTTCCCAAGAGGTTCGCTTTCCCGCAAGGTTGGTTTTCCCACAAGGTTTGTTTTCTCACAAGGTTTGTTTTCCCACTAGGTTTGTTTCCCCACAAGGTTTGTTTTCTCACAAGGTTTGTTTTCCCACAAGGTTTGTTTTCCCACAAGGTTTGTTTTCCCACAAGGTTTGTTTTGCAACAAGGTTGGTTTTCCAGAAAGATTTGTTTCCCCACAAGGTTGGTTTTCCCACAAGGTTTGCTTTCCCGCAGGGTTTGTTTTCCCACAAGGTTAGTTTTCCCGCAAGGTTTGTTTTCCCACAAGGTTAGTTTTCCCACAAGGTTTGTTTCCCCACAAGGTTTGTTTCCCCACAAGGTTTGTTTTCCCACAAGGATTGTTTTCTCACAAGGTTTGTTTTCCCACTGTGTTGGTTTTCCCAAAAGGTTCGCTTTCCCGCAAGGTTGGTTTTCCCACAAGGTTTGTTTTCCCGCAGGGTTTGTTTTCCCACAAGGTTAGTTTTCCCGCAAGGTTTGTTTCCCCACAAGGTTTGTTTTCCCACAAGGTTTGTTTTCCCACTGTGTTGGTTTTCCCAAAAGGTTCGCTTTCCCACAAGGTTGGTTTTCCCACAAGGTTGGTTTTCCCACAAGGTTGGTTTTCCCGCAGGGTTGCTTTTCCCATAAGGTTGGTTTTCCCACAAGGTTTGTTTTCTCACAAGGTTTGTTTTCCCACTAGGTTGTTTTTCCCACTAGGTTGGTTTTCCCACAAGGTTTGTTTTCCCACAAGCTTTGTTTTCCCCCAAGGTTGTTTTTCCCACTAGGTTGGTTTTCCCACAAGGTATGTTTTCCCACAAGCTTTGTTTTCCCCCAAGGTTGGTTTTCCCGCAAGGTTGGTTTACCCACAAGGTTTGTTTTCCCACTGTGTTGGTTTTCCCAAAAGGTTCGCTTTCCCGCAAGGTTGGTTTTCCCACAAGGTTTGTTTCCCCACTAGGTTTGTTTTCCCACAAGGTTTGTTTTCCCACAAGGTTGGTTTTCCCGAAAGGTTTGTTTCCCCACAAGGTTGGTTTTCCCACAAGGTTGGTTTTCCCGCAGGGTTTGTTTTCCCACAAGGTTAGTTTTCCCGCAAGGATTGTTTCCCCACAAGGTTTGTTTTCCCACAAGGTTTGTTTTCCCACTGTGTTGGTTTTCCCAAAAGGTTCGCTTTCCCAAAAGGTTGGTTTTCCCACAAGGTTGGTTTTCCCACAAGGTTGGTTTTCCCGCAGGGTTGCTTTCCCCATAAGGTTGGTTTTCCCAAAAGGTTCGCTTTCCCGCAAGGCTGGTTTTCCCACAAGGTTTGTTTCCCCACAATGTTTGTTTTCTCACAAGGCTTGTTTTCCCACAAGGTTGGTTTTCCCGAAAGGTTTGTTTCCCCACAAGGTTGGTTTTCCCACAAGGCTGGTTTTTCCGCAGGGTTTGTTTTCCCACAAGGTTAGTTTTCCCGCAAGGTTTGTTTTCCCACAAGGTTAGTTTTCCCAGAAGGTTTGTTTCCCCACAAGGTTTGTTTCCCCACAAGGTTTGTTTTCCCACAAGGATTGTTTTCTCACAAAGTTTGTTTTCCCACTGTGTTGGTTTTCCCAAGAGGTTCGCTTTCCCGCAAGGTTCGCTTTCCCGCAAGGTTGGTTTTCCCACAAGGTTTGTTTTCTCACAAGGTTTGTTTTCCCACTAGGTTTGTTTCCCCACAAGGTTTGTTTTCTCACAAGGTTTGTTTTCCCACAAGGTTTGTTTTCCCACAAGGTTTGTTTTGCCACAAGGTTTGTTTTGCCACAAGGTTGGTTTTCCAGAAAGGTTTGTTTCCCCACAAGGTTGGTTTTCCCACAAGGTTTGTTTTCCCACAAGGTTAGTTTTCCCACAAGGTTTGTTTCCCCACAAGGTTTTTTTCCCCACAAGGTTTGTTTTCCCACAAGGATTGTTTTCTCACAAGGTTTGTTTTCCCACTGTGTTGGTTTTCCCAAAAGGTTCACTTTCCCGCAAGGTTGGTTTTCCCACAAGGTTGGTTTTCCCACAGGGTTTGTTTCCCCATAAGGTTGGTTTTCCCAAAAGGTTTCTTTTCTCACAAGGTTTGTTTTCCCACTAGGTTGGTTTTCCCACAAGGTTTGTTTTCCCACAAGGTTTGTTTACCCACAAGGTTTGTTTTCCCGCAAGGTTGGTTTTCCCGCAAGGTTGGTTTTCCCATAAGGTTGGTTTTCCCACAAGGTTGGTTTTCCCGCAAGGTTAGTTTTCCCACAAGGTCTGATTTAACACAATGTTTGTTTTCCCACAAGGTTGGTTTTCCCGAAAGGTTTGTTTCCCCACAAAGTTGGTTTTCCCACAAGGTTTGTTTTCCCACAAGGATTGTTTTCTCACAAATTTTGTTTTCCCACTGTGTTGGTTTTCCCAAGAGGTTCGCTTTCCCGCAAGGTTGGTTTTCCCACAAGGTTTGTTTTCTCACAAGGTTTGTTTTCCCACTAGGTTTGTTTCCCCACAAGGTTGGTTTTCCCACAAGGTTTGTTTTCCCACAAGGATTGTTTTCTCACAAAGTTTGTTTTCCCACTGTGTTGGTTTTCCCAAGAGGTTCGCTTTCCCGCAAGGTTGGTTTTCCCACAAGGTTTGTTTTCTCACAAGGTTTGTTTCCCCACAAGGTTTGTTTTCCCACAAGGATTGTTTTCTCACAAAGTTTGTTTTCCCACTGTATTGGTTTTCCCAAGAGGTTCGCTTTCCCGCAACGTTGGTTTTCCCACAAGGTTTGTTTTCTCACAAGGTTTGTTTTCCCACTAGGTTTGTTTCCCCACAAGGTTTGTTTTCTCACAAGGTTTGTTTTCCCACAAGGTTTGTTTTCCCACAAGGTTTGTTTTCCCACAAGGTTTGTTTTGCCACAAGGTTGGTTTTCCAGAAAGGTTTGTTTCCCCACAAGGTTGGTTTTCCCACAAGGTTTGTTTTCCCGCAGGGTTTGTTTTCCCACAAGGTTAGTTTTCCCGCAAGGTTTGTTTTCCCACAAGGTTAGTTTTCCCACAAGGTTTGTTTCCCCACAAGGTTTGTTTCCCCACAAGGTTTGTTTTCCCACAAGGATTGTTTTCTCACAAGGTTTGTTTTCCCACTGTGTTGGTTTTCCCAAAAGGTTCACTTTCCCGCAAGGTTGGTTTTCCCACAAGGTTGGTTTTCCCGCAGGGTTTGTTTCCCCATAAGGTTGGTTTTCCCAAAAGGTTTGTTTTCCCATAAGGTTGGTTTTCCCATAAGGTTGGTTTTCCCACAAGGTTGGTTTTCCCGCAAGGTTAGTTTTCCCACAAGGTCTGATTTAACACAAGGTTTGTTTTCCCGCAAGGATTGTTTTCTCACAAGGTTTGTTTTCCCACTTTGTTGGTTTTCCCAAGAGGTTCGCTTTCCCGCAAGGTTCGCTTTCCCGCAAGGTTGGTTTTCCCACAAGGTTTGTTTTCTCACAAGGTTTGTTTTCCCACTAGGTTTGTTTCCCCACAAGGTTTGTTTTCTCACAAGGTTTGTTTTCCCACACGGTTTGTTTCCCCACAAGGTTTGTTTCCCCACAAGGTTTGTTTTCCCACAAGGATTGTTTTCTCACAAGGTTTGATTTCCCACTGTGTTGGTTTTCCCAAGAGGTTCGCTTTCCCGCAAGGTTTGCTTTCCCGCAAGGTTGGTTTTCCCACAAGGTTTGTTTTCTCACAAGGTTTGTTTTCCCACTAGGTTTGTTTCCCCACAAGGTTTGTTTTCTCACAAGGTTTGTTTTCCCACAAGGTTTGTTTTCCCACAAGGTTTGTTTTCCCACAAGGTTTGTTTTGCAACAAGGTTGGTTTTCCAGAAAGATTTGTTTCCCCACAAGGTTGGTTTTCCCACAAGGTTTGCTTTCCCGCAGGGTTTGTTTTCCCACAAGGTTAGTTTTCCCGCAAGGTTTGTTTTCCCACAAGGTTAGTTTTCCCACAAGGTTTGTTTCCCCACAAGGTTTGTTTCCCCACAAGGTTTGTTTTCCCACAAGGATTGTTTTCTCACAAGGTTTGTTTTCCCACTGTGTTGGTTTTCCCAAAAGGTTCGCTTTCCCGCAAGGTTGGTTTTCCCACAAGGTTGGTTTTCCCGCAGGGTTTGTTTTCCCACAAGGTTAGTTTTCCCGCAAGGTTTGTTTCCCCACAAGGTTTGTTTTCCCACAAGGTTTGTTTTCCCACTGTGTTGGTTTTCCCAAAAGGTTCGCTTTCCCACAAGGTTGGTTTTCCCACAAGGTTGGTTTTCCCACAAGGTTGGTTTTCCCGCAGGGTTGCTTTCCCCATAAGGTTGGTTTCCCCACTAGGTTTGTTTTCCCACAAGGTTTGTTTTCCCACAAGGTTGGTTTTCCCGAAAGGTTTGTTTCCCCACAAGGTTGGTTTTCCCACAAGGTTGGTTTTCCCGCAGGGTTTGTTTTCCCACAAGGTTAGTTTTCCCGCAAGGTTTGTTTCCCCACAAGGTTTGTTTTCCCACAAGGTTTGTTTTCCCACTGTGTTGGTTTTCCCAAAAGGTTCACTTTCCCAAAAGGTTGGTTTTCCCACAAGGTTGGTTTTCCCACAAGGTTGGTTTTCCCGCAGGGTTGCTTTCCCCATAAGGTTGGTTTTCCCAAAAGGTTCGCTTTCCCGCAAGGCTGGTTTTCCCACAAGGTTTGTTTCCCCACAATGTTTGTTTTCTCACAAGGCTTGTTTTCCCACAAGGTTGGTTTTCCCGAAAGGTTTGTTTCCCCACAAGGTTGGTTTTCCCACAAGGCTGGTTTTTCCGCAGGGTTTGTTTTCCCACAAGGTTAGTTTTCCCGCAAGGTTTGTTTTCCCACAAGGTTAGTTTTCCCACAAGGTTTGTTTCCCCACAAGGTTTGTTTCCCCACAAGGTTTGTTTTCCCACAAGGTTTGTTTTCTCACAAGGTTTGTTTTCCCACTAGGTTGTTTTTCCCACTAGGTTGGTTTTCCCACAAGGTTTGTTTTCCCACAAGCTTTGTTTTCCCCCAAGCTTGGTTTTCCCGCAGGGTTTGTTTTCCCACAAGGTTAGTTTTCCCGCAAGGTTTGTTTCCCCACAAGGTTTGTTTTCCCACAAGGTTTGTTTTCCCACAAGGTTTGTTTTCCCACAAGGTTTGTTTTGCCACAAGGTTGGTTTTCCAGAAAGGTTTGTTTCCCCACAAGGTTGGTTTTCCCACAAGGTTTGTTTTCCCACAAGGTTAGTTTTCCCACAAGGTTTGTTTCCCCACAAGGTTTGTTTCCCCACAAGGTTTGTTTTCCCACAAGGATTGTTTTCTCACAAAGTTTGTTTTCCCACTGTGTTGGTTTTCCCAAAAGGTTCACTTTCCCGCAAGGTTGGTTTTCCCACAAGGTTGGTTTTCCCGCAGGGTTTGTTTCCCCATAAGGTTGGTTTTCCCAAAAGGTTGGTTTTCCCGCAAGGTTAGTTTTCCCACAAGGTCTGATTTAACACAATGTTTGTTTTCCCACAAGGTTGGTTTTCCCGAAAGGTTTGTTTCCCCACAAGGTTGGTTTTCCCACAAGGTTGGTTTTCCCGCAGGGTTTGTTTTCCCACAAGGTTAGTTTTCCCACAAGGTTTGTTTTCCCACAAGGTTGGTTTTCCCGAAAGGTTTGTTTCCCCACAAGGTTGGTTTTCCCACAAGGTTGGTTTTCCCGCAGGGTTTGTTTTCCCACAAGGTTAGTTTTCCCGCAAGGTTTGTTTTCCCGCAGGGTTGCTTTCCCCATGAGGTTGGTTTTCCCACAAGGTTTGTTTTCTCACAAGGTTTGTTTTCCCACTAGGTTGTTTTTCCCACTAGGTTGGTTTTCCCACAAGG
This sequence comes from Branchinecta lynchi, assembly GCA_023053575.1. Lineage (NCBI taxonomy): Eukaryota > Metazoa > Arthropoda > Branchiopoda > Anostraca > Branchinectidae > Branchinecta > Branchinecta lynchi. The sequence goes on along the minus strand of JAKZAP010000131.1, from coordinate 11,856 downwards.
TTTGTTTTCCCACAAGCTTTGTTTTCCCCCAAGCTTGGTTTTCCCGCAGGGTTTGTTTTCCCACAAGGTTAGTTTTCCCGCAAGGTTTGTTTCCCCACAAGGTTTGTTTTCCCACAAGGTTTGTTTTCCCACTGTGTTGGTTTTCCCAAAAGGTTCGCTTTCCCACAAGGTTGGTTTTCCCACAAGGTTGGTTTTCCCACAAGGTTGGTTTTCCCGCAGGGTTGCTTTCCCCATAAGGTTGGTTTTTCCACAAGGTTGGTTTTCCCACAAGGTTTGTTTCCCCACAAGGTTTGTTTCCCCACAAGGTTTGTTTCCCCACAAGGTTTGTTTTCCCACAAGGATTGTTTTCTCACAAGGTTTGTTTTCCCACAAGGTTTGTTTCCCCACAAGGTTTGTTTCCCCACAAGGTTTGTTTCCCCACAAGGTTAGTTTTCCCGCAAGGTTTGTTTTCCCACAAGGTTAGTTTTCCCACAAGGTTTGTTTCCCCACAAGGTTTGTTTCCCCACAAGGTTAGTTTTCCCGCAAGGTTTGTTTTCCCACAAGGTTAGTTTTCCCACAAGGTTTGTTTCCCCACAAGGTTTGTTTCCCCACAAGGTTTGTTTTCCCACAAGGATTGTTTTCTCACAAGGTTTGTTTTCCCACTGTGTTGGTTTTCCCAAGAGGTTCGCTTTCCCGCAAGGGTCGCTTTCCCGCAAGGTTTGTTTTCCCACAAGGTTAGTTTTCCCACAAGGTTTGTGTTCCCACTAGGTTTGTTTCTCCACAAGGTTTGTTTTCTCAAAAGGTTTGTTTTCCCACAAGGTTTGTTTTCCCACAAGGTTTGTTTTGCCACAAGGCTGGTTTTCCAGAAAGGTTTGTTTCCCCACAAGGTTGGTTTTCCCACAAGGTTTGTTTTCCCGCAGGGTTCGTTTTCCCACAAGGTTAGTTTTCCCGCAAGGTTTGTTTTCCCACAAGGTTAGTTTTCCCACAAGGTTTGTTTCCCCACAAGGTTTGTTTCCCCACGAGGTTTGTTTTCCCACAAGGATTGTTTTCCCACAAGGTTTGTTTTCCCACTGTGTTGGTTTTCCCAAAAGGTTCGCTTTCCCGCAAGGTTGGTTTTCCCACAAGGTTGGTTTTCCCGCAGGGTTTGTTTCCCCATAAGGTTGGTTTTCCCAAAAGGTTTGTATTCTCACAAGGTTTGTTTTCCCACTAGGTTGGTTTTCCCACAAGGTTTGTTTTCCCACAAGGTTTGTTTACCCACAAGGTTTGTTTTCCCCCAAGGTTGGTTTTCCCGCAAGGTTGGTTTTCCCATAAGGTTGGTTTTCCCACAAGGTTGGTTTTCCCGCAAGGTTAGTTTTCCCACAAGGTCTGATTTAACACAATGTTTGTTTTCCCACAAGGTTGGTTTTCCCGAAAGGTTTGTTTCCCCACAAGGTTGGTTTTCCCACAAGGTTGGTTTTCCCGCAGGGTTTGTTTTCCCACAAGGTTAGTTTTCCCGCAAGGTTTGTTTCCCCACAAGGTTTGTTTTCCCACAAGGTTTGTTTTCCCACTGTGTTGGTTTTCCCAAAAGGTTCGCTTTCCCACAAGGTTGGTTTTCCCACAAGGTTGGTTTTCCCACAAGGTTGGTTTTCCCGCAGGGTTGCTTTCCCCATAAGGTTGGTTTTCCCACAAGGTTTGTTTTCTCACAAGGTTTGTTTTCCCACTAGGTTGTTTTTCCCACTAGGTTGGTTTTCCCACAAGGTCTGTTTTCCCACAAGCTTTGTTTTCCCCCAAGGTTGTTTTTCCCACTAGGTTGGTTTTCCCACAAGGTATGTTTTCCCACAAGCTTTGTTTTCCCCCAAGGTTGGTTTTCCCGCAAGGTTGGTTTACCCACAAGGTTTGTTTTCCCACTGTGTTGGTTTTCCCAAAAGGTTCGCTTTCCCGCAAGGTTGGTTTTCCCACAAGGTTTGTTTCCCCACTAGGTTTGTTTTCCCACAAGGTTTGTTTTCCCACAAGGTTGGTTTTCCCGAAAGGTTTGTTTCCCCACAAGGTTGGTTTTCCCACAAGGTTGGTTTTCCCGCAGGGTTTGTTTTCCCACAAGGTTAGTTTTCCCGCAAGGTTTGTTTCCCCACAAGGTTTGTTTTCCCACAAGGTTTGTTTTCCCACAAGGTTTGTTTTCCCACAAGGTTTGTTTTGCCACAAGGTTGGTTTTCCAGAAAGGTTTGTTTCCCCACAAGGTTGGTTTTCCCACAAGGTTTGTTTTCCCGCAGGGTTTGTTTTCCCACAAGGTTAGTTTTCCCGCAAGGTTTGTTTTCCCACAAGGTTAGTTTTCCCACAAGGTTTGTTTCCCCACAAGGTTTGTTTCCCCACAAGGTTTGTTTTCCCACAAGGATTGTTTTCTCACAAGGTTTGTTTTCCCACTGTGTTGGTTTTCCCAAAAGGTTCACTTTCCCGCAAGGTTGGTTTTCCCACAAGGTTGGTTTTCCCGCAGGGTTTGTTTCCCCATAAGGTTGGTTTTCCCAAAAGGTTTGTTTTCCCGCAAGGTTGGTTTTCCCATAAGGTTGGTTTTCCCACAAGGTTGGTTTTCCCGCAAGGTTAGTTTTCCCACAAGGTCTGATTTAACACAAGGTTTGTTTTCCCGCAAGGATTGTTTTCTCACAAGGTTTGTTTTCCCACTTTGTTGGTTTTCCCAAGAGGTTCGCTTTCCCGCAAGGTTCGCTTTCCCGCAAGGTTGGTTTTCCCACAAGGTTTGTTTTCTCACAAGGTTTGTTTTCCCACTAGGTTTGTTTCCCCACAAGGTTTGTTTTCTCACAAGGTTTGTTTTCCCACACGGTTTGTTTCCCCACAAGGTTTGTTTCCCCACAAGGTTTGTTTTCCCACAAGGATTGTTTTCTCACAAGGTTTGATTTCCCACTGTGTTGGTTTTCCCAAGAGGTTCGCTTTCCCGCAAGGTTCGCTTTCCCGCAAGGTTGGTTTTCCCACAAGGTTTGTTTTCTCACAAGGTTTGTTTTCCCACTAGGTTTGTTTCCCCACAAGGTTTGTTTTCTCACAAGGTTTGTTTTCCCACAAGGTTTGTTTTCCCACAAGGTTTGTTTTCCCACAAGGTTTGTTTTGCAACAAGGTTGGTTTTCCAGAAAGATTTGTTTCCCCACAAGGTTGGTTTTCCCACAAGGTTTGCTTTCCCGCAGGGTTTGTTTTCCCACAAGGTTAGTTTTCCCGCAAGGTTTGTTTTCCCACAAGGTTAGTTTTCCCACAAGGTTTGTTTCCCCCACAAGGTTTGTTTCCCCACAAGGTTTGTTTTCCCACAAGGATTGTTTTCTCACAAGGTTTGTTTTCCCACTGTGTTGGTTTTCCCAAAAGGTTCGCTTTCCCGCAAGGTTGGTTTTCCCACAAGGTTGGTTTTCCCGCAGGGTTTGTTTTCCCACAAGGTTAGTTTTCCCGCAAGGTTTGTTTCCCCACAAGGTTTGTTTTCCCACAAGGTTTGTTTTCCCACTGTGTTGGTTTTCCCAAAAGGTTCGCTTTCCCACAAGGTTGGTTTTCCCACAAGGTTGGTTTTCCCACAAGGTTGGTTTTCCCGCAGGGTTGCTTTCCCCATAAGGTTGGTTTTCCCACAAGGTTTGTTTTCTCACAAGGTTTGTTTTCCCACTAGGTTGTTTTTCCCACTAGGTTGGTTTTCCCACAAGGTCTGTTTTCCCACAAGCTTTGTTTTCCCCCAAGGTTGTTTTTCCCACTAGGTTGGTTTTCCCACAAGGTATGTTTTCCCACAAGCTTTGTTTTCCCCCAAGGTTGGTTTTCCCGCAAGGTTGGTTTACCCACAAGGTTTGTTTTCCCACTGTGTTGGTTTTCCCAAAAGGTTCGCTTTCCCGCAAGGTTGGTTTTCCCACAAGGTTTGTTTCCCCACTAGGTTTGTTTTCCCACAAGGTTTGTTTTCCCACAAGGTTGGTTTTCCCGAAAGGTTTGTTTCCCCACAAGGTTGGTTTTCCCACAAGGTTGGTTTTCCCGCAGGGTTTGTTTTCCCACAAGGTTAGTTTTCCCGCAAGGTTTGTTTCCCCACAAGGTTTGTTTTCCCACAAGGTTTGTTTTCCCACTGTGTTGGTTTTCCCAAAAGGTTCACTTTCCCAAAAGGTTGGTTTTCCCACAAGGTTGGTTTTCCCACAAGGTTGGTTTTCCCGCAGGGTTGCTTTCCCCATAAGGTTGGTTTTCCCTAAAGGTTCGCTTTCCCGCAAGGCTGGTTTTCCCACAAGGTTTGTTTCCCCACAATGTTTGTTTTCTCACAAGGCTTGTTTTCCCACAAGGTTGGTTTTCCCGAAAGGTTTGTTTCCCCACAAGGTTGGTTTTCCCACAAGGCTGGTTTTTCCGCAGGGTTTGTTTTCCCACAAGGTTAGTTTTCCCGCAAGGTTTGTTTTCCCACAAGGTTAGTTTTCCCACAAGGTTTGTTTCCCCACAAGGTTTGTTTCCCCACAAGGTTTGTTTTCCCACAAGGATTGTTTTCTCACAAAGTTTGTTTTCCCACTGTGTTGGTTTTCCCAAGAGGTTCGCTTTCCCGCAAGGTTCGCTTTCCCGCAAGGTTGGTTTTCCCACAAGGTTTGTTTTCTCACAAGGTTTGTTTTCCCACTAGGTTTGTTTCCCCACAAGGTTTGTTTTCTCACAAGGTTTGTTTTGCCACAAGGTTGGTTTTCCAGAAAGGTTTGTTTCCCCACAAGGTTGGTTTTCCCACAAGGTTTGTTTTCCCACAAGGTTAGTTTTCCCACAAGGTTTGTTTCCCCACAAGGTTTGTTTCCCCACAAGGTTTGTTTTCCCACAAGGATTGTTTTCTCACAAGGTTTGTTTTCCCACTGTGTTGGTTTTCCCAAAAGGTTCACTTTCCCAAAAGGTTCGCTTTCCCACAAGGTTGGTTTTCCCACAAGGTTTGTTTCCCCACAAGGTTTGTTTTTCCACAAGGTTTGTTTTCCCACAAGGTTGGTTTTCCCGAAAGGTTTGTTTCCCCACAAGGTTGGTTTTCCCACAAGGTTGGTTTTGGTCCCCCAACCTTATGGGGAAAGCAACCCTGCGGGAAAACCAACCTTGTGGGAAAACCAACCTTGTGGGAGAACCAACCTTTTGGGAAAGCGAACCTTTTGGGAAAACCAACACAGTGGGAAAACAAAACTTGTGGGAAAACAAACCTTGTGGGGAAACAAACCCTGCGGGAAAACTAACCTTGTGGGAAAACAAACCCTGCGGGAAAACCAACCTTGTGGGAAAACCAACCTTGTGGGGAAACAAACCTTTCGGGAAAACCAACCTTGTGGGAAAACATACCTTGTGGGAAAACAAACCTTGTGGGAAAACCATCCTTGTGGGAAAACCAACCTTGTGGGAAAACAAACCTTGTGGGAAAACAAACCTTGTGGGAAAACAAACCTTATGGGAAAACAAACCTTGTGGGGAAACAAACCTTGTGGAAAACCAACCTTGCGGGAAAACCAACCTTATGGTGGGGAAACCTTGTGGGGCCCAAACCTAGTGGGAAAACAAACCTTGTGGGGAAACAAACCTTTCGGGAAAACCAACCTTGCGGGAAAGCGAACCTTTTGGGAAAACCAACACAGTGGGAAAACAAACCTTGTGGGAAAACCAACCTTGCGGGAAAACCAACCTTGGGGGAAAACAAACCTTGTGGGAAAACAAACCTTGTGGGGAAACAAACCTAGTGGGAAAACAAACCTTGTGAGAAAACCAACCTTGTGGGAAAACAAACCTTGTGGGAAAACAAACCTTGTGGGGAAACAAACCTTGTGGGAAAACCAACCTTGCGGGAAAGCGAACCTTTTGGGAAAACCAACAAAGTGGGAAAACAAACCTTGTGGGAAAACCAACCTTGCGGGAAAACCAACCTTGGGGGAAAACAAAGCTTGTGGGAAAACAAACCTTGTGGGAAAGCGAACCTTGCGGGAAAGCGAACCTTTTGGGAAAACCAACACAGTGGGAAAACAAACCTTGTGAGAAAACAATCCTTATGGGAAAACAAACCTTGTGGGGAAACAAACCTTGTGGGGAAACAAACCTTGTGGGAAAACTAACCTTGTGGGAAAACAAACCTTGCGGGAAAACTAACCTTGTGGGAAAACAAACCCTGCGGGAAAACCAGCCTTGTGGGAAAACCAACCTTGTGGGGAAACAAACCTTTCGGGAAAACCAACCTTGTGGGAAAACAAACCTTGTGAGAAAACAAACATTGTGGGGAAACAAGCCTTGTGGGAAAACCAGCCTTGCGGGAAAGCGAACCTTTTGGGAAAACCAACACAGTGGGAAAACAAACCTTATGGGAAAACCAACCTTGCGGGAAAACCAACCTTGGGGGAAAACAAAGCTTGTGGGAAAACAAACCTTTTCGGAAAACCAACCTAGTGGGAAAAACAACCTAGTGGGAAAACAAACCTTGTGAGAAAACAAACCTTGTGGGAAAACCAACCTTATGGGGAAAGCAACCCTGCGGGAAAACCAACATTGTGGGAAAACCAACCTTGTGGAAAAACGAACCTTGTGGGAAAGCGAACCTTTTGGGAAAACCAACACAGTGGGAAAACAAACCTTGTGGGAAAACCAACCTTGCGGGAAAACCAACCTTGGGGGAAAACAAACCTTGTGGGGAAACAAACCTAGTGGGAAAACAAAATTTGTGAGAAAAGAATCCTTGTGGGAAAACAAACCTTGTGGGGAAACAAACCTTGCGGGAAAACTAACCTTGTGGGAAAACAAACCCTGCGGGAAAACCAACCTTGTGGGAAAAACCAACCTTGTGGGGAAACAAACCTTTCGGGAAAACCAACCTTGTGGGAAAACAAACCTTGTGGAAAAACAAACCTTGTGGGGAAACAAACCTTGTGGGAAAACCAACCTTGTGGGAAAGCGAACCTTTTGGGAAAACCAACAAAGTGGGAAAACAAACCTTGTGGGAAAACCAACCTTGCGGGAAAACCAACCTTGGGGGAAAACAAAGCTTGTGGGAAAACAAACCTTGTGGGAAGACCAACCTAGTGGGAAACACAACCTAGTGGGAAAACAAACCTTATGGGGAAAGCAACCCTGCGGGAAAACCAACCTTGTGGGAAAACCAACCTTGTGGGAAAGCGAACCTTTTGGGAAAACCAACACAGTGGGAAAACAAACTTTGTGGGAAAACCAACCTTGCGGGAAAACCAACCTTGGGGGAAAACAAACCTTGTGGGAAAACAAACCCTGCGGGAAAACAAACCTTGTGGGAAAACCAACCTTGTGGGGAAACAAACCTTTCTGGAAAACCAACCTTGTGGCAAAACAAACCTTGTGGGAAAACAAACCTTGTGGGAAAACAAACCTTGTGGGAAAACAAACCTTGTGAGAAAACAAACCTTGTGGGGAAACAAACCTAGTGGGAACACAAACCTTGTGAGAAAACAAACCTTGTGGAAAAACCAACCTTGCGGGAAAGCGAACCTTGCGGGAAAGCGAACCTCTTGGGAAAACCAACACAGTGGGAAAACAAACCTTGTGAGAAAACAATCCTTGTGGGAAAACAAACCTTGTGGGGAAACAAACCTTGTTGGGAAACAAACCTTGTGGGAAAACTAACCTTGTGGGAAAACAAACCTTTTGGGAAAACCAACCTTGTGGGAAAACAAACCTTGTGGGAAAACAAACCTTGTGGGAAAACAAATCTTATGGGAAAACAAACCTAGTGGGAAAACAAACCTTGTGGGGAAACAAACCTTTCGGGAAAACCAACCTTGCGGGAAAGCGAACCTTTTGGGAAAACCAACACAGTGGGAAAACAAACCTTGTGGGAAAACCAACCTTGCGGGAAAACCAACCTTGGGGGAAAACAAACTTTGTGGGAAAACAAACCTTGTGGGGAAACAAACCTAGTGGGAAAACAAACCTTGTGAGAAAACAATCCTTGTGGGAAAACAAACCTTGTGGGGAAACAAACCTTGCGGGAAAACTAACCTTGTGGGAAAACAAACCCTGCGGGAAAACCAACCTTGTGGGAAAACCAACCTTGTGGGGAAACAAACCTTTCGGGAAAACCAACCTTGTGGGAAAACAAACCTTGTGGGAAAACAAACCTTGTGGGGAAACAAACCTTGTGGGAAAACCAACCTTGCGGGAAAGCGAACCTTTTGGGAAAACCAACAAAGTGGGAAAACAAACCTTGTGGGAAAACCAACCTTGCGGGAAAACCAACCTTGGGGAAAACAAAGCTTGTGGGAAAACAAACCTTGTGGGAAAGCGAACCTTGCGGGAAAGCGAACCTTTTGGGAAAACCAACACAGTGGGAAAACAAACCTTGTGAGAAAACAATCCTTATGGGAAAACAAACCTTGTGGGGAAACAAACCTTGTGGGGAAACAAACCTTGTGGGAAAACTAACCTTGTGGGAAAACAAACCTTGCGGGAAAACTAACCTTGTGGGAAAACAAACCCTGCGGGAAAACCAGCCTTGTGGGAAAACCAACCTTGTGGGGAAACAAACCTTTCGGGAAAACCAACCTTGTGGGAAAACAAACCTTGTGAGAAAACAAACATTGTGGGGAAACAAGCCTTGTGGGAAAACCAGCCTTGCGGGAAAGCGAACCTTTTGGGAAAACCAACACAGTGGGAAAACAAACCTTGTGGGAAAACCAACCTTGCGGGAAAACCAACCTTGGGGGAAAACAAAGCTTGTGGGAAAACAAACCTTTTCGGAAAACCAACCTAGTGGGAAAAACAACCTAGTGGGAAAACAAACCTTGTGAGAAAACAAACCTTGTGGGAAAACAAACCTTGTGGGGAAACAAACCTTGTGGGAAAACCAACCTTGTGGGAAAGCGAACCTTTTGGGAAAACCAACAAAGTGGGAAAACAAACCTTGTGGAAAAACGAACCTTGTGGGAAAGCGAACCTTTTGGGAAAACCAACACAGTGGGAAAACAAACCTTGTGGGAAAACCAACCTTGCGGGAAAACCAACCTTGGGGGAAAACAAACCTTGTGGGAAAACAAACCTTGTGGGGAAACAAACCTAGTGGGAAAACAAAATTTGTGAGAAAACAATCCTTGTGGGAAAACAAACCTTGTGGGGAAACAAACCTTGTGGGAAAACCAACCTTGTGGGAAAGCGAACCTTTTGGGAAAACCAACAAAGTGGGAAAACAAACCTTGTGGAAAAACGAACCTTGTGGGAAAGCGAACCTTTTGGGAAAACCAACAAAGTGGGAAAACAAACCTTGTGGGAAAACCAACCTTGCGGGAAAACCAACCTTGGGGGAAAACAAAGCTTGTGGGAAAACAAACCTTGTGGGAAGACCAACCTAGTGGGAAACACAACCTAGTGGGAAAACAAACCTTATGGGGAAAGCAACCCTGCGGGAAAACCAACCTTGTGGGAAAACCAACCTTGTGGGAAAGCGAACCTTTTGGGAAAACCAACACAGTGGGAAAACAAACTTTGTGGGAAAACCAACCTTGCGGGAAAACCAACCTTGGGGGAAAACAAACCTTGTGGGAAAACAAACCCTGCGGGAAAACAAACCTTGTGGGAAAACCAACCTTGTGGGGAAACAAACCTTTCTGGAAAACCAACCTTGTGGCAAAACAAACCTTGTGGGAAAACAAACCTTGTGGGAAAACAAACCTTGTGGGAAAACAAACCTTGTGAGAAAACAAACCTTGTGGGGAAACAAACCTAGTGGGAACACAAACCTTGTGAGAAAACAAACCTTGTGGAAAAACCAACCTTGCGGGAAAGCGAACCTTGCGGGAAAGCGAACCTCTTGGGAAAACCAACACAGTGGGAAAACAAACCTTGTGAGAAAACAATCCTTGTGGGAAAACAAACCTTGTGGGGAAACAAACCTTGTTGGGAAACAAACCTTGTGGGAAAACTAACCTTGTGGGAAAACAAACCTTTTGGGAAAACCAACCTTGTGGGAAAACAAACCTTGTGGGAAAACAAACCTTGTGGGAAAACAAATCTTATGGGAAAACAAACCTAGTGGGAAAACAAACCTTGTGGGGAAACAAACCTTTCGGGAAAACCAACCTTGCGGGAAAGCGAACCTTTTGGGAAAACCAACACAGTGGGAAAACAAACCTTGTGGGAAAACCAACCTTGCGGGAAAACCAACCTTGGGGGAAAACAAACTTTGTGGGAAAACAAACCTTGTGGGGAAACAAACCTAGTGGGAAAACAAACCTTGTGAGAAAACAATCCTTGTGGGAAAACAAACCTTGTGGGGAAACAAACCTTGCGGGAAAACTAACCTTGTGGGAAAACAAACCCTGCGGGAAAACCAACCTTGTGGGAAAACCAACCTTGTGGGGAAACAAACCTTTCGGGAAAACCAACCTTGTGGGAAAACAAACCTTGTGGGAAAACAAACCTTGTGGGGAAACAAACCTTGTGGGAAAACCAACCTTGCGGGAAAGCGAACCTTTTGGGAAAACCAACAAAGTGGGAAAACAAACCTTGTGGGAAAACCAACCTTGCGGGAAAACCAACCTTGGGGGAAAACAAAGCTTGTGGGAAAACAAACCTTGTGGGAAAGCGAACCTTGCGGGAAAGCGAACCTTTTGTGAAAACCAACACAGTGGGAAAACAAACCTTGTGAGAAAACAATCCTTATGGGAAAACAAACCTTGTGGGGAAACAAACCTTGTGGGGAAACAAACCTTGTGGGAAAACTAACCTTGTGGGAAAACAAACCTTGCGGGAAAACTAACCTTGTGGGAAAACAAACCCTGCGGGAAAACCAGCCTTGTGGGAAAACCAACCTTGTGGGGAAACAAACCTTTCGGGAAAACCAACCTTGTGGGAAAACAAACCTTGTGAGAAAACAAACATTGTGGGGAAACAAGCCTTGTGGGAAAACCAGCCTTGCGGGAAAGCGAACCTTTTGGGAAAACCAACACAGTGGGAAAACAAACCTTGTGGGAAAACCAACCTTGCGGGAAAACCAACCTTGGGGGAAAACAAAGCTTGTGGGAAAACAAACCTTTTCGGAAAACCAACCTAGTGGGAAAAACAACCTAGTGGGAAAACAAACCTTGTGAGAAAACAAACCTTGTGGGAAAACAAACCTTGTGGGGAAACAAACCTTGTGGGAAAACCAACCTTGTGGGAAAGCGAACCTTTTGGGAAAACCAACAAAGTGGGAAAACAAACCTTGTGGAAAAACGAACCTTGTGGGAAAGCGAACCTTTTGGGAAAACCAACACAGTGGGAAAACAAACCTTGTGGGAAAACCAACCTTGCGGGAAAACCAACCTTGGGGGAAAACAAACCTTGTGGGAAAACAAACCTTGTGGGGAAACAAACCTAGTGGGAAAACAAAATTTGTGAGAAAACAATCCTTGTGGGAAAACAAACCTTGTGGGGAAACAAACCTTGCGGGAAAACTAACCTTGTGGGAAAACAAACCCTGCGGGAAAACCAACCTTGTGGGAAAACCAACCTTGTGGGGAAACAAACCTTTCGGGAAAACCAACCTTGCGGGAAAACAAACCTTGTGGAAAAACAAACCTTGTGGGGAAACAAACCTTGTGGGAAAACCAACCTTGTGGGAAAGCGAACCTTTTGGGAAAACCAACAAAGTGGGAAAACAAACCTTGTGGGAAAACCAACCTTGCGCGAAAACCAACCTTGGGGGAAAACAAAGCTTGTGGGAAAACAAACCTTGTGGGAAGACCAACCTAGTGGGAAACACAACCTAGTGGGAAAACAAACCTTATGGGGAAAGCAACCCTGCGGGAAAACCAACCTTGTGGGAAAACCAACCTTGTGGGAAAGCGAACCTTTTGGGAAAACCAACACAGTGGGAAAACAAACTTTGTGGGAAAACCAACCTTGCGGGAAAACCAACCTTGGGGGAAAACAAACCTTGTGGGAAAACAAACCTTGTGG